>WNWK01011269.1:45000-65403 GCA_009830355.1 Cherax destructor
GTGTTCTTTTTTCTTATAAGCTGTTGGCATTTACTGCCTTCTCATTAATATACTACTCATAAGGTACCACCGTACAGTACTGTAATGTAAATTACCTTACAATACATACAACTATAACACTGATGGATCTAATCAAAAGTCCACTACGAGGGATGTATTTACTCAGCATTTATTCTTATCAGTAGTTTTAGGATCTATTATTTTTATGTTATTGTCTTAGTAACTTTTTGCTTCACCGTTACCAGTCAACCACTGCAATCACATATAGGTGAGCACAGTTATACGGTGCACAATATACAAGCCATTACCATCCACAAGATGGATATGGGCTGCATAATTAACTAGCCATTACCATCCACAAGATGGATATGGGGTGCATAATTAACTAGCCACTTCAACCGCAAAATATTCGCTAAAATATAATACAGTGCAATCAAAAACAATTGAGAACAAGTTACCGTGTAACAGAAGTGAGTACAAGGCACCATATAATATAATAGTGTTATCTATCACTCGTGTCAAGAAACCAAACTGAAATGAAATGCTATGCAATTTAATATTGAAAAAAAAAATGGTGAATGTGTTTCTTTTTTGGAGTCGCCTATCTCGGCGGGAGGCAGCCTGTGTCACTCACAAAAAAAATTAATATACATCACAATGCACTGAAAAACAAACACAATACAATTTATGACAAAGAAAAACACATCAGGAAAATATAACTCCTCACTTCAATGTTTTACCAGAAATTATGTATGTATGTATATATATATATATATATATATATATATATATATATATATATATATATATATATATATATATATATATATATATATATATATATATATATATATACATATATAAGGGAAACTCGCTCAGTAGGGTCCCTCTGAGAGCCTTGAGGAGGTACAAATTAAGCGATCATGGGCTCGGGATAAATAGCCCCAATATCAGAAGGCCATTTAGAGGGAAAACTGTAGAGGCCATGATGGGGCCGGAAGTATTAGGCTAAGTGTAGGCCATTGACCAAAACTCTCCCCACTCCCTCCTGCCCCTCCCCACTACACTAGTGTTGACCATCTCACCCAAACCCTTCCTTCACCGCTATCACCCATCCCCCATACCCCTTCTCCACCCCCATCATCATCATCTACCTCCCAAGCACTTCACCCATCCCACACGCAGTCACCCATCTAAACATTCCCTCCTCCCCCTAATTCATCACCCATCTCCCTAAACTTTGCACCTCTCGCCCATCTCGCCTGATTTCACTCACTCCCTCACTGCTGGCACTTAAAATGTCACGACCTCCACCACTACTCATTACTTCTACTACTTCTATAACTACTATTACCACCACTACTATTTCCAATATTTCTACTACTTATTGTACTACAAATAATAATAATAATAATAATAATAATAATAATAATAATAATAATAATAATAATAATAATAATAATAATAATAATAATAATGAGCAGTCTCCTGGAAACACAATATTGTGGTGGTCAATTATGGCGCAGCAAGGCACCATAAATGACAGGTCTCTTCCCTTTAACTTCTCCATTCTTTTTCTCCCTTTTCTTCTTCACCTTAACTTCCACCTTGTCTTTCTTTACCCCTTTCCCTTGCCTTCGCTTTCTTTTGAATCTTTACCTCCCTATTCCTCTTGCCTTCAAATCCCCCTTTCCTTTCTTTTCTCTTTCCCCTGCATTTCTACCTTCTCTTTCTTTACCCCTTATTCTCTTATTTTCAATCTTTATCTCTTATTGTCCTGTTCTCAGTCTTTACCCCTTATTCCTCTTCCGCTTCCCCTTACTGCTTACGTGTGTTATCCCCTCGGCACTTTTCCCTCTTTCCCACACTGACGAGCCCTACCCAATCCACTACCCCTCCAGAACTTATATCTCCCCCCTATCCCCCCTGAAGCACACACTCGACCCCTCCCCGGGGCATTACCCTCCCCCTACTTCACCTGAAGTACACACTCGACCCCTCCCCGGGGCATTACCCTCCCCTACTTCCCATGAAGCACACACTCGACCCTCCCCGGGGCATTACCCTCCCTACTTCACCTGAAGTACACACTCGACCCCTCCCCGGGGCATTACCCTCCCCTACCTCCCTAAAGTACACTCTGACCCCTCCCCGGGGCATTACCCTCCCCTACTTCACCTGTAGTACACACTCGACCCCTCCCGGGCATTACCCTCCCTACTTCACCTGAAGTACACACTCGACCCCTCCCGGGGCATTACCCACCCCTGCCCCCTAAAGTACACACTCGACCCCTCCCGGGGCATTACCCTCCCCCTACTTCACCTGAAGTACACACTCGACCCCTCCCGGGGCATTACCCTTCCCTACTTCACCTGAAGTACACACTCGACCCCTCCCGGGGCATTACCTCCCTCTACTTCCCTGAAGTACACACTCGACCCCCACCCCGGGCAATACCCTCTCCCTACTTCACCTGAAGTACACACTCGACCCTCCCGGGGCATTACCCTCCCTTACCTCCCTAAAGTACACACTCGACCCCTCCCCGGGGCATTACCCTCCCCTACTTCACCTGTAGTACACACTCGACCCCTCCCGGGGCATTACCCACCCCCTACCTCCCTGAAGTACACACTCGACCCTCCCCGGGGCATTACCCTCCCCTACTTCACCTGAAGTACACCTCGACCCCTCCCGGGGCATTACCCTTCCCCTACTTCACCTGTAGTACACACTCGACCCTCCCCGGGGCATTACCCTCCCTACTTCACCTGAAGTACACATCGACCCCTCCCGGGGCATTACCCTTCCCTACTTCCCTGAAGTACACACTGACCCCTCCCGGGGCATTACCTCCCTACTTCACCTGAAGTACACACTGACCCTCCCGGGCATTACCCTTCCCCTACTTCACCTGTAGTACACACTGACCCTCCCCGGGGCATTACCCTCTCCCTACTTCACCTGAAGTACACTGACCCCTCCCGGGGCATTACCCTTCCCTACTCCCTGAAGTACACACTGACCCTCCCGGGGCATTACCCTTCCCTACTTCACCTGAAGTACACACTCGACCCCTCTCCCCGGGGCATTACCCTTCCCTACTTCACCTGTAGTACACACTGACCCCTCCCGGGGCATTACCTCTCCTACTTCACCTGAAGTACACACTGACCCCTCCCTGGGCATTACCCTTCCCTACTTCCCTGAAGTACACACTGACCCTCCCGGGGCATTACCCTCCCCTACTTCACCTGAAGTACACACTCGACCCTCCCGGGCATTACCCTTCCCCTACTTCACCTGTAGTACACACTGACCCCTCTCCGGGCATTACCCTCCTCTACTTCACCTGAAGTACACACTGACCCCTCCCGGGCATTACCCTTCCCCTACTTCCCTGAAGTACACACTCGACCCTCCCCGGGGCATTACCCTTCCCCTACTTCACCTGAAGTACACACTCGACCCTCCCGGGCATTACCTCCCCTACTTCACCTGAAGTCACACTCGACCCCTCCCCGGGGCATTACCCTTCCCTACTTCACCTGTAGTACACTCGACCCCTCCCGGGGCATTACCCTCTCCTACTTCACCTGTAGTACACACTCGACCCCTCCCCGGGGCATTACCCTTCCCTACTTCACCTGTAGTACACACTCGACCCCTTCCGGGGCATTACCCACCCCCTACCTCCCCTGAAGTACACACTCGACCCCTCCCGGGGCATTACCTCCTCTACTTCACCTGAAGTACACACTCGACCCCTCCCGGGCATTACCCTTCCCCTACTTCACCTGTAGTACACACTCGACCCCTCCCCGGGCATTACCCACCCCTACCTCCCTGAAGTACACACTCGACCCCTCCCGGGGCACACCCACCCCCTACCTCCCTGAAGTACACACTCGACCCCCTCCCGGGGCATTACCCACCCCTACCTCCCCTGAGTACACACTCGACCCCTCCCCGGGGCATTACCCTCCCCTACCTCCCCTAAAGTACACACTCGACCCCTCCCGGGCATTACCCCCCCCCTACTTCACCTGTAGTACACACTCGACCCTCCCGGGCATTACCCTCTCCCTACTTCACCTGAAGTACACACTCGACCCCTCCCCGGGCATTATCCACCCCTACCCCTAAAGTACACACTGACCCTCCCCGGGCATTACCCTCCCCTACTTCACCTGAAGTACACACTCGACCCCTCCCCGGGCATTACCCTTCCCTACTTCACCTGAAGTACACACTGACCCCTCCCGGGGCATTACCCTCCTCTACTTCCCTGAAGTACACACTGACCCCACCCCGGGCAATACCCTCTCCCTACTTCACCTGAAGTACACACTGACCCTCCCGGGGCATTACCCTCCTTACCTCCCCTAAAGTACACACTGACCCCTCCCGGCATTACCCTCCCCTACTTCACCTGTAGTACACACTGACCCCTCCCCGGGGCATTACCCACCCCTACCTCCCCTGAAGTACACACTCGACCCCTCCCGGGCATTACCCTCCCCTACTTCACCTGAAGTACACACTGACCCCTCCCGGGCATTACCCTTCCCTACTTCACCTGTAGTACACACTCGACCCCTCCCGGGGCATTACCCTCTCCCTACTTCACCTGAAGTACACACTCGACCCCTCCCCGGGCATTACCTTCCCTACTTCCCTGAAGTACACTCGACCCCTCCCGGGCATTACCCTCCCTACTTCACCTGGAAGTACACACTCGACCCCTCCCTGGGCATTACCCTTCCCTACTTCACCTGTAGTACACTGACCCTCCCGGGCATTACCCTCTCCCTACTTCACCTGAAGTACACTCGACCCCTCCCGGGGCATTACCCTTCCCCTACTTCCCCTGAAGTACACACTGACCCCCCCCGGGCATTACCCTTCCCTACTTCACCTGAAGTACACACTGACCCTTCCGGGGGCATTACCCTTCCCCTACTTCACCTGTAGACACACTCGACCCCTCCCCGGGGCATTACCCTCTCCCTACTTCACCTGAAGTACACACTGACCCTCCCGGGGCATTACCCTTCCCCTACTTCCCTGAAGTACACTCGACCCCTCCCCGGGGCATTACCCCCCCCTACTTCACCTGAAGTACACACCGACCCCCCCCGGGGGCATTACCCTTCCCTACTTCACCTGTAGTACACACTCGCCCCCTCTCCGAGGCATTACCCTCCCTCTACTTCACCTGAGTACACACTCGACCCCTCCCGGGGCATTACCCTTCCCTACTTCCCTGAAGTACACACTCGACCCCTCCCGGGGCATTACCCTTCCCCTACTTCACCTGAAGTACACACTCGACCCCTCCCCGGGGCATTACCCTTCCCCTACTTCACCTGAAGTACACACTCGACCCCTCCCCGGGGCATTACCCTTCCCCTACTTCACCTGTAGTACACACTCGACCCCTCCCCGGGGCATTACCCTCTCCCTACTTCACCTGTAGTACACACTCGACCCCTCCCCGGGGCATTACCCTTCCCCTACTTCACCTGTAGTACACACTCGACCCCTCCCCGGGGCATTACCCACCCCCTACCTCCCCTGAAGTACACACTCGACCCCTCCCCGGGGCATTACCCTCCCTCTACTTCACCTGAAGTACACACTCGACCCCTCCCCGGGGCATTACCCTTCCCCTACTTCACCTGTAGTACACACTCGACCCCTCCCCGGGGCATTACCCACCCCCTACCTCCCCTGAAGTACACACTGACCCCTCCCCGGGGCATTACCCACCCCCTACCTCCCTGAAGTACACACTCGACCCTCCCGGGGCATTACCCACCCCTACCTCCCTGAAGTACACACTGACCCCTCTCCGGGGCATTACCCACCCCTACCTCCCTGAAGTACACACTGACCCCTCCCGGGGCATTACCCACCCCTACCTCCCTGAAGTACACATGACCCCTCCCCGGGGCATTACCCTCCCTCTACTTCCCTGAAGTACACACTCGACCCTCCCGGGCATTACCCTTCCCTACTTCACCTGTAGTACACACTGACCCCTCCCGGGGCATTACCCACCCCTACCTCCCTGAAGTACACACTCGACCCCTCCCCGGGGCATTACCCACCCCTACCTCCCTGAAGTACACACTCGACCCCTCCCCAGGGCATTACCCACCCCTACCTCCCCTGAAGTACACACTCGACCCTCCCCGGGGCATTACCCTTCCCTACTTCACCTGAAGTACACACTCGACCCTCCCGGGGCATTACCCTTCCCCTACTTCACCTGTAGTACACACTCGACCCCTCCCCGGGCATTACCCTCTCCTACTTCACCTGAAGTACACACTCGACCCTCCCGGGCATTACCCTTCCCCTACTTCCCTGAGTACACACTCGACCCCTCCCGGGGCATTACCCTCCCCTACTTCACCTGAAGTACACACTGACCCCTCCCGGGGCATTACCCTTCCCTACTTCACCTGTAGTACACACTCGACCCCTCTCCGGGGCATTACCCTCCCTCTACTTCACCTGAAGTACACACTCGACCCCTCCCGGGGCATTACCCTTCCCTACTTCCCTGAGTACACACTCGACCCCTCCCCGGGGCATTACCCTTCCCCTACTTCCCCTGAAGTACACACTCGACCCCTCCCCGGGGCATTACCCTCCCCCTACTTCACCTGAAGTACACACTGACCCCTCCCCGGGCATTACCCTTCCCCTACTTCACCTGTAGTACACACTCGACCCCTCCCCGGGGCATTACCCTCTCCTACTTCACCTGTAGTACACACTGACCCCTCCCGGGGCATTACCCTTCCCCTACTTCACCTGTAGTACACACTCGACCCCTTCCGGGGCATTACCCACCCCTACCTCCCTGAAGTACACACTCGACCCCTCCCCGGGGCATTACCCTCCCCCTACTTCACCTGAAGTACACACTCGACCCCTCCCCGGGGCATTACCCTTCCCCTACTTCACCTGAAGTACACACTCGACCCCTCCCGGGGCATTACCCACCCCCTACCTCCCTGAAGTACACACTCGACCCCTCCCCGGGGCATTACCCACCCCCTACCTCCCTGAAGTACACACTCGACCCTCCCGGGGCATTACCCACCCCCTACCTCCCCTGAAGTACACACTCGACCCCTCCCGGGGCATTACCCACCCCTACCTCCCTGAGTACACACTCGACCCCTCCCCGGGGCATTACCCACCCCTACCTCCCTGAAGTACACACTCGACCCCTCCCGGGCTTTACCCTCCCCTACCTCCCCTGAAGTACACTCCCACCCGCACATTGCAGAGAGAAGCTGCATAGGAGAGCTTCTCTCTTCTATACCTAAAGTGGCTTTCTGGGGGTCAGCGCCCCCGCGGCCCGGCCACTGACCAGGCTTCGTATGTGCACGTTTTTAGTGTATTATAACGAAATTAATGCAATTATTGATGCTATCCTCATCGCTCTGCTGAAGTCTGCCAGCTCAGTATGATAAATTTTATAGCCCGTCCTCTTAAAAACAGACATCATGCCACGATTGGAAAAACAGTCAAATGGGTGACTGTTGAACTATGACTGTTTTACTCAGGGCGAGCACAGTGGCTGCCCGTTTTCTATTAGCGTCGCAGATTTCTATTGAATTTTATTCATTTTATAGTTTCTCGATTGTGTTGCGTTATATTTTTTTTTATATAGATATAGTACACCATAACCTAACCTGACCTAACCTAATATAAATATAACCTAACCTAATCTACCGTAATCTAACCTAACCTAACCTAACCAAATCTAAATTAACGTAATCTAACCTAACGTAATCTAACCTAACGTAATCTAACCTAACGTAATCTAACCTAACTTAACCTAACTTAACCTATGAGCCAAAACTCGGGCTAGCACCAGAAAAGCCTGGCCAAAGGAAAAGATTTTGGGAGCAGCGAGACTCTCAAAATAAGTCACAGGTATAAAACAGGTAGTGGTGATTGTGGTGGTGACCATGGTGGTGGTGACTGAGGTGATTGTGGTGAGAGTGATTGTGGTGGTGACTCTGATGATGGTGATTGGTGGTGGTGGTGGTAATTATTGTATTGGTGATTGTGATGTTACACAATCATCATCACAATCATCACCTTTACAACTCGTCAAGCTTTAGTTCAGCAGCAGCAGCAGCAGCAGCAGTGTGCACTGTCATAACCTGTTTTGCTTACACCAGCATAATACTCACCGCTTCCTGTGATCCTTCGATACGTTGCAATATTCACAGAGACGTACGTGTGTGTGTGTGTGTGTGTGTGTGTGTGTGTTGGTGTGTGTGTGTGTGTGTGTGTGTGTGTGTGTGTGTTGGTGTGTGTGTGTGTGTGTGTGCGTGTGTGTGTGTGTTTGTGTGTGTGTGTGCTTGTGTGTGCAGGGGGATGAGGGGCTCTATTTGATATGTCAGGGTATCTTACTCAAGACATTGAAGACATTACCGGGATCCTTGTCATATCAACATGACTCATGTTGATATGACTAATTTAATAATAATATTATTAATAATAATATTGAAAATTGTAATATTTTTTATAATAATATTTTCAATAATAATTATATTTTTAATAATAATTATATTTTTTAATAATATTTTTAATAATAATAATAATTATTATTATATTTTTAATAATAATAATACAGTGCCAGGAGAGATGGAGACATGGAAATATAATTGGATAAGTGGGAACATTTTTAATAATAATAATAATAATAATAATAATAATAATAATAATAATAACAATAAAATAACTGATGATAATAATTAACAATGAAGCGCTAAACCCATGTGCATCATTCATTTCCCTGAGTAATGGAGGTTCTATACTCCCTCCTTGTATGTGAGTGGAGGTTCTATCCTCCGTCCTTGTTTCTAAGTGGAGGTTCTATCCTCCGTCCTTGTTTCTAAGTGCAGGTTCTATCCTCTGGCTCTTTAGTTATGGCCGATGTGGCTGAGATGAGAGACTGTCACTGTCACTGTCACTGCCACTATCACCACTGCCACTATCACCACCACCACCAACAACAACAACAAGCACAGTACTGGCAGTCCTGGTTGTTTACATGTGGTTCTTCCGTTATTCGGAATTCAGGATTGCAGTGTCTTCTAGCACAGCGTAGACAGTAGGCCTACCCATCTGTTTCACATACCTCCGCTAGGGAGAATTGCTGGCTATGGCTTGCTGAGAACGCCTTAAATTCTTACATATGTACTCACTGGAGCGGAGAGATACATAATAGATACCTGGAAAGTACTTGAGGGCCTGGTCTCAAATCTGCACACTGCCATAACAATATACTGGAGCGAGACATGGGAGAAAGTACAAAATAAACCCAGTGAAAAGCAGGGTGGGGTTTGGGCCCAATGGAACACTGTATCAACTTCCGTGGCCCTAGATTATTCAACATCTTTCCAGAGGTATCAGAAACACTGCTGGAATAAGTGCAGAAGTGTTCAAGAGGAAGCTGGACAAGTATCTTCACTAGGTGCCAGGTATCTTCACCAGGTGCCAGGTATCTTCACCAGGTGCCAGGTATCTTCACCAGGTGGCTCTGGTGGCTTGGTGGCTAAAGCTCTCGCTTCACACGGCGAGAGCCTGGGTTCGATTCCCAGCCAGGGCAGAAACATTGGGCGTCTTTCTTTACACCTGTTGTCTATGTTCCCCATCAGTAAAATGGGTACCTGGGTGTTAGTCGACTGGTGTGAGTCGCATCCTGGGACACTGACCTAATCTGCCCGAAATGCTCAGCATAACAAGGACTTTCTATATAGTAATATGTCATTGATGTCAGCTAGGCCTGTATTACATGTACTGGTAGTAAATAAAGATATATATATATATATATATATATATATATATATATATATATATATATGTGGGGCAGCGGGCCTCAGCAGCAACAGCCTGGTTGACAGGCAAGCGCCCGACGAGTCTGGCAGCTCCAGTTCCCCGTGCCTTAATACACGAGACTGGACTAGTGCAGAGTACGACATAATGCAGTTAAATACCAGCGTTGAAGATCTGAAAGGAATCGGAAGAGGTATTTACAAGTCATATGGAAACTAATATCCACATTACTTCAGTTAAAAAATGGTAAATTAGGTTATTACAGAGACAAATCTAATTCAAGCCTTTCAAAGACACAGAATTAAGCTTGAGGCCCACCGTAAGTTACATTGTGAAATTATCAGCTTGGAAGAGTCGAAGCTAATCAAATGCGAGTGCCAGATCAACCAGGCTGTAATGGATGTGTGTCAGTGGGGCCAACAGTAGCAACAGCCTGGTTGACCAGGTAGATACCAGACTAGCCTACTCCATGGCCGGGCTAAGGGTAGAAAACTCTAGCAACTCATCAAAGGTATATCAAAGGCATGAAAGTAAAGGTTAATATAGACAGCTACGCAATTCATCCAGGTATACATACACTGCTATACACATCACTCAGTATACATATATAAACGATTGTTGATCTGCACGTTCACAAATTCCTTTATATACTACTAAACCACCAAGCGTCCAGGAACTCAAACCCTTTACATTAGTGTTGTGTGGGGAGGGTAGTACAAGGACGTCATTTGTAAACAATGAGCGGCTCTACTTTAGCCCATGTTCTATTCCAGCCGCAGACGTCACCAGACTTAACCAGTGACATCACTAAGCTTGGCTAGTGATGTCACCAGCACCTGTGAAGTCACTGGCCAAACACACACTTATATAAAACGAACAAACCAGTGCATTCCTGCAACAAGCCATCACAAACATTTAGCAACCCGGATATTCTTCTTTTGAATTATCACAGGGAAAATATAGCTCAGCTTTTAAGAATAAACACAAAAAATATGCTTTTCTTTCTTTTTGGGTCACCCTGCTTTGGTGGGAAACGGCTGACGTGTTACAATATATATATATATATATATATATATATATATATATATATATATATATATATATATATATATATATATATATATATATATATATATATATATATATATATATATATATATATATATATATATATATAGTTAATGCAAAAGCCTTTTGTAATTTAGAAAAATCCTCTGATTTATCCACTGATGAAATTAATATTAGTAAGGGGATGGTATATAGCTCAATGTTAAAACAAAATATTCCCAATTGCCCTCAAAGATTTTTTAAGTCTTATGATTCACTTTTGAATAATAAAAATTTGCGTCTTACTAAAGCAGATAAAATAAATGCAATTGTAATTATGAAAGAAACCGATTACCAAGATAAAATGAATAACCTCCTAGATGATTTTGAAACCTATTCTAAACTTAGAAAGAATCCCTTAGAAACTGTTAACAGCAATTTCAATAAAACAATAAAACATCTATTGAAGGGCAAAGATGAATTAATTAAAAAATTTACATCCACTAATTCATCTTTACCTTATATGTATGGATTAATAAAAACACACAAACCTGGTAATCCTGTTAGACCAATTATTAGCTCTATAGGTTCAGTTTCTTATAAACTTTCTAAATGGCTTGTTGATATTTTGAGCCCAATTGTTGGAAAAATTTCTAATTTTAATGTTAAAAACAACTTAGATTTAGTTGATAAATTAAGCACCTTGACTGATTTAAATGATTTCAATATGGTTAGTTTTGATGTTACCTCCTTGTTTACAAAAGTTCCAGTTGATGATTTACTAAGTTTCTTATCTGAAGAACTGGTTAATTATGATTTACCATTGCCAGTTCCTACTATCATTAAACTTATTAAACTTTGTATTGTTGATGCAAAATTTGTATTTAATGATGAGTTTTACACACAGAAGTTTGGTATGGCAATGGGCAATCCTCTTTCACCTGTTCTTAGTAACTTATATATGGAATTTTTCGAAACAAGATTGCTTAACACTATCCTTCCCAATAGAGCTAAGTGGTATAGATATGTTGATGATATTTTGTGCCTTATGCCTAAGAATGTAGACATAAACCATTTCCTTGTTAAATTAAATAGCTTAGCTCATTCTATAAATTTTACTGTTGAATTCGAAGTAAATAACTCATTGCCCTTCCTAGATGTTTTTATTATTAAGGGTAACATTGATTTTAAATTTAAAATTTACAGAAAACCTTTAAATAATTGTTCCTATGTACACTATTACTCTTCACATCAATATAGAGTTAAAGTGTCGGTTTTTCTTCAATGTTTTTGAGAGCTTTACGTATTTGTAGTCCAGAGTTCATAGATGAAGAAATCTCTAAAATTTATGAAATAGCTAATGATTTAAAATACCCTAGAAACATAATTGATAAATCTTTTAAAATAGCTAGGAATACTTTTTACAATCCCAAAAGGGACAACCAACCTTATTCAACCAAAAATATGTTGGTTCTCCCTTACCATGAAAACTTGGTTGATATGCCTTCCTTTCTTAAGAATTTTAATATCAAAGTTGTATTTAAAAATCTTGATACAGTAAAAAGACTTTTGATAAAAAATTCCCCCCAAAATGCTGACGGATGTGTCTATAAGATTCCCTGTAAAATATGCGATAAAGTTTATTATGGTCAAACTGGTAAAAGTCTTGAACTAAGATTAAAACAACATAAATATAGCATTAGAACTGGACAAGATTCTAATGCTCTATTTATTCATGTGAGAGACTTTAACCATCCAATTGATTTTCAAAATGCTGAGAAGGTTGTATCAAGCAAGTCCATGGTTGAGAGGAATATAATAGAATCATGTTTCATTAAAAGCAGTTTTGAAAATAATATGAATATTTCTTTTGGTTTATATAAATTGGATTCTTTTATAATTAATAAAATTTGGGAAGAATTTAATGATAAATTGGACTAATCTTAATTCTTGGGAAGAGTTTCAGGTCCTTTCTTGTTTTTCCTCTTCACAGAGTCGTGCGATGTTACGCTACTGTGAGGTGTAGTCTTTGTTAGTGTGATGTGACTGTGAGGTGTAGTCTCACCCCTTATATAAGTCCTCTTGTCATGTTTCCTTTTATAGTTCCTTGATAATGTGAGTAGTCACGAAAGCGCTTGGAATTCCTCTATTTTTTCATAGTGGTTGTTTTGCATATATATATATATATATATATATACACAAGGTAGTAGGTTGGTAGACAGCAACCATTCGGGGAGGTACTACCGTCCTGCCAAGTGAGTGTAAAAAGGACATCCTGTATTTGTTTTACACGATGGTAGGATTGCTGGTGTCTTTTTTCTGTCTCATAAACATGCAAAATTTCAGGTATATCTTGCTACTTCTACTTACACTTAGGTCACACTACACATGCATGTACACGTTTATGTACACTCATCTCAGTTTTCTTTGATTTTATCTTAATAGTTCTTGTTCTTATTGCTTTTCCTTTCATATCCATGGGGAAGTGGAATAAGAACCTTTCCTCCTAAAAGTCAACTAAAATGCCGGGAACAATGCGCCAGTAACCCCTTTTCCCGTATAACTTACTAAAAAGAAAAAGAAGAAAACCGTCTAAGTCGGATGTTTGAATGTGCGTGGATGTTGTGCGAATGATAAGAAAGAGATGATTCTGGATGTTATGAATAAGAAGAAGCTGGATGTACTGGCTTTAAGTGAAACAAAGCTGAAGGGGGTAGGAGAGTTTCAGTGGGGAGAAATAAATGGGATTAGGTCAGGAGTTTCTAATAGAGTTTGAGCTAAGGAAGGAGTAGCAGCAATGTTGATGGATAAGTTATGGCAGGAAAAGAGGGAATATAAATGTATAAAATCAAGGATTATGTGGTGTAAAATAAAAGTTGGATGTAAAATGTGGGCTATAGTAAGTGTTTATGCACCTGGAGAAGAGAGAAGTGTAGAGGAGAGAGAGATTTTTCGAAATGTTGAGTGAGTGCGTGGGGAGTTTTGAACCAAGTGAGAGAGTACTTGTGGTTGGGGATCTTAATGCTAAAGTGGGTAAAAATGTTGTGGAGGGAGTAGTAGGTAAATTTGGGGTGCCAGGGGTAAATGAAAATGGGGAACCTTTAATTGAGCTATGTGTAGAAAGAGGTTTGGTAATAAGTAATACATATTTTACAAAAATGAGGATAAGTATACAAGGTATGATATAGCACGTAATGAAAGTAGTTTGTAAGATAATGTACTGGTGGATAAAAGGTTGATGGGTAGGCTTCAGGATGTACATGTTTATAGAAGGGCAACGGATATATCGGATCATTATTTAGTTGTAGCTACAGTTAGAGTAAGCGGTAGATGGGACAAAAGGAAAATGGCAACAGCAAGTAAGAGAGAGGTAAAAGTGTATAAACTAATGAAGGAGGAAGTTAGGGTGAGATATAAGCAACTATTGGCAGAAAGGTGGGTAAATGCAAGTATGAATAGTGCGTGGGGAGAGGGGTTGAACTGGGTTTGGATAGTTTTAAAAATGCAGTATTAAAATGTGGGGCAGAAGTTTGTGGCCATAGGAGGGTGGGTGCAGGAGGAAAGAGGAGTGATTGGAGGAATAATAAAGTAAAGGTTGTGGTAAAAGAGAAAAAAGTAGCTTATGAAAGGTTTTCACAAAGTAGAAGTGTTATAAGAAGAGCAGAGTATATGCAGAGTAAAAGAAAGGTTGAGAGAGTGAAAAAGGAGAGCAGATGATAGAGTGGCAGAGGCACTGTCAAGAAGTTTTGCTGAAAATAAGAAAAAAAATTGGAGTGAGATAAACAAGTTAAGAAAGCCTAGGGAACAAATGGATTTGTCAGTTAAAAACAGAGTAGGGGAGTTAGTTGATGGGGAACTAGAGTTATTTAGTAAATGGCGGAAATATTTTTTGGAACTTTTAAATGTCGATGAAGAAAAGGAAGCGGTAATTTCATGCACTGGTCAGGGAGGTATAACACCTTTTAGGAGTGAAGAAGAGCAGGATGTGAGTGTGGGGGAGGTGCGTGAGGCATTACATAGAATGAAAGTGGGGTAAAGCAGCTAGAACTGACAGGGACATGATAGAAATGTTAAAAGCAGGGAGAGATATAGTGTTGGAGTGGTTGATATTTTAGTTTAATAAATGTATGAAAGAGGGGAATGTACCTAGGGATTGGCAGAGAGTGTGTATAGTTCCTTTATATAAAGGAAAGGGGACAAAAGAGATTATACAAATTATAGGGGAATACGTTTACTGAGTATACCAGGTAAAGTGTACAGTAGGGTTATTATTGAAAGAATTAAAGATAAGAGAGAGAGAGTTGGATTGTACATGAGCAAGGAGGCTTTAGAGTGGGTAGGGGATGTGTAGATCAATTGTTTACATTGAAGCATATATACAGTAGATAGTTGTTTAACACTGTTTTGTCTTGAACATTTTTGTTATAAGACGATTGAAGAATTGCAGCATATTTTTGTTTAACACTTCGTAAAATTAGTTTAACACGGTTGCGGGAGGGGGGAAATTTTTGACCCTCCCAGCCTTCAGTTCAGTTCATACGCGTGTAGGACGACGGTACTCGGGAAGCTCGCTGTGTTTATTTGTATACATATTTTCTTATTTTCATTGTCATTTGTAAAATCTGCCAGGCAATCATGGCACCCAGTAAGCATACAAGGGTTCCGGCAAGTGACAAGAAAAGGTTTAAGCGTTCAAGTTTAGGATTTACGAAGAAAATCGAGATATTAGATAAGCTTTAGAGTGGCTTACGTGTGGTGGAAATAGTGATGGCCTATGGCGTTAATAAAGCGTCAGTTCGTACAATTAAAAAGAACGAGGCGAATATACGAGCTTGTGTAATGAATAACCCCAGATGTCACCTCATGAAAAGAATGACACACAGATCACAGCAAGTAAATAAAACTGAAAACTTGTTGCTTGATGGATCGAACAAAAGACAAAGAAAGGTGCACCACTTAATTTCATCTTAATTAGCGAAAAGCCCTTACAGTTGTTTAAAGCAGTGTGTGATAAGGAAGGCCTGAAAAAGAGTGTGCATTTAGCACAGGCTGATTCCACAACTTTAAGTTGCATAATAAGTTACATAATATTAAGTTTTCTGGTGAAAGTGCTTCAGCTGATCATACAGCACCAAGTAATTTCCCTGCTGAATTACAGGAAATTATTTCTGAGGGAGGCTATGAGCCACATCAAGTGTTTAATGCTGACGAGACAAGTGTTTTTTGGGAAAAAATGCCAACACGAACTTACATCAGTCAGCAAGAGAAAAGTGCACCGGGCTTCAAGGCAGCAAAGGATCGCTTCACATTGATCCTTTGCGGTAATGCATCAGGTGATTTCAAGTGTAAGCCCATGGTTATTTACCGCTCTAAGAATCCACGTGCTTTGAAAGGTGTAGATAAAAACTCTTTACCAGTAATTTGGAGGTCAAACCAGTCAGCGTGGATGACAGTGGAAATATTTATTGACTGGTTTAAGCATCACTTTATTCCTGGAGTCAAGTTTTACCTACACAACAAGAACCTGGCATTCAAGGCTCTCTTCATTCTTGATAATTCCCGTACTCATCCACAAGCTTTGCTGGATCTGACCCCACATGTAAAAGTTGTATTTTTACTTCCAAATACAACATCTCTAATACAACCACTGAATCGGGGAGTTATTAAGTCATTCAAATGTAACTACACAAAAAAAGTTGCATCAATGGACTCTGACTCCAACCTGGCAGTGCCAAGCTTCTGGAATAAATTTAACATTTCAGATGCCATCAGCTATGCTAGAAGTGCATGGAATGAAGTGCCCCAATCAACATTAAATGCAGGCTGGGTAAAGTTATGGCCTTCTGTAGTTAATTCTTTCACTAGTTTTTCCTTGCTTGAGAGTCAGGTTCAGGAAATTGTTCAGCTGAACACAGGAGTCCAGAGGAAATGTTGAAGATGAAGAAGAACAAGAAGAAAAATAGTTAACATTGCAGCAGTTACGTGAGAAGTTCCATGTTGCTGCTAAACTTGCAGACTTTTTCACTGAAGAGGACCCTGACAAATCTAGAAGCAGTGCTTTGAAACCTGGTCTAGACCAGCTGATGAGACCTTACCATCCATTACAGAATTTATGCACACTCCAATACAACCATCGACCTCAGTACCAGAACCTCTACCATCCACTTCTGCCTACAACCAACAACCATCCACCTCAGCCCAATAGGGCCACACCATCCATATCCACTCTCTTCACAATCATCCACAAACACCATTACCCACAATTTAAGGTAAGAAATACTATTTGTAGTCTTAAGCAGTAATATATCACGACAATGCACTACAATTACATATTCATTTTATTTTTGTAAGATCTGGAGGTCTAAAAAAAAGTTGTTTGGATTTTTTGGGGCTCCCAGGAATGCAACCCTATTTTTTCCATAAGTTCTTAAGTTTGTCTAACACGGTTTTGACTATCACGGTTTCTTCAGGAACGTAACTACCGTGTTAAACGACGGTCTACTTTATGTGAACAGTATTTAGATAAAGGTAGGGAAGTTTTCATTGCATTTATGGATTTAGAAAAGGCATATGATAGAATGGATAGGGGAACAATGTGGCAGATGTTGCAAGTGTATGTAATAGGTAGTTCGTTACTAAATGCTGTAAAGAGTTTTTATGAGGATAGTGAGGCTCAGGTTAGGGTGTGTAAAAGAGAGAGGGAGATTACTTCCCGGTAAAAGTAGGTCTTAGACAGGGATGTGTAATGTCACTGTTGTGTACCCTGAACTGGACACAATGTATATTTAAAATTCTGTATCTTTACTATTCTGTGTATATTTTATTATCATATAATTTTAAATTGAGATGTTTTCATTATTAGCTAAAATGAAAATATCTTACTTTACACTATTATTTGGCTTAGCTATATTATTAGGTAGGGTGTAACATGTACATTTTATGTTTGAGAGTTGTGGTTGGCTGACCACATGGGAAAAATGCTTAGCTAACTATCGGCTAGATTGTTTACCTGCCGGTGTCTCTGCAGTACCACTGTGAGTCACGTCATAACACCCAGTGTTGTGGCTGCGGGGTTGGCCTCACTCAGTGACCTGCTGGCCTCTCTTATGAGACAGCAACCTCTCTCCTGGTGGTTGATTTCCTCTTTCAAGGGTCATTTTCGAGTTCTCCTTACTCTGGTGAATTTATTGGTTCAGCTAACTGAATCTGCCTTGTCGGCCCTTTTGTGTTACTTTGTGGTCGGTATTATTCTAAGTCGGGCTGGATGAAGATAGTACTAAGTTTAAGCCTATCATTTTGATTTCTCAATATTAATATATTGGTGAAAATAGATTCTTATGGTTAATGCTTGACTCCTTATTTATGCCCAATATTTTAACTTAGTATTCATATATATTCTACTAGACAACTTTACTAGTAAAGATCCTAAATTTTATCTATTTGGTTTGTAATCCTGAATTCTTATATTACAAATTCTTGTTACAAAACCAGAAACAGGGCAACTGATAGACGGGAATAAATTACCTTACTCTCTTCCATGCTCTGAGACGTTTTAAGAAGACGAGTTTTGTAACAGTCACCATGGTTGTTTAATATATTTATGGATGGGGATGTAAAAGAAGTAAATGCTAGGCTGTTGGGGAGAGGGTGGGGTTAAATTATGGGAAATCAAATACAAATGGGGTTGACACAGATACTTTTTGCTGATGATACTGTGCTTATGGGAGATTCTAAAGAAAAGTTGCAAAGGTTAGTGGACGAGTTTGGGAGGGTGTAAAGGTAGAAAGTTGAAAGTGAACAGAGATAAGAGTAAGGTGATGAGGGTATCAAACGATTTAAATAAAGATAAATTGGATATCACATTGGAGAGAGGGAGTATGGAAGAAGTGAATGTTTTCAGATATTTGGGAGTTGACTTGTCAGCGGATGGGTTTATGAAGGATGAGGTTAAACATAGAATTGATGAAGAAAAAAAGGTGAGTGGTGCGTTGAGGTATCTGTGGAGACAAAAAACGTTATCCATGGAGGCAAAGAAGGGAATGTATGAAAGTATAGTGTTACCAATACTCTTATATGGGTGTGAAGCTTGGGTTGTAAATGCTGCAGCAAGGAGGCGGCTGGAGGCAGTGGAGATGTCCTGTCTAAGGGCAATGTGTGTTTAAATATTATGCAGAAAATACGGAGTGAGGAAATTAGGAGGTATCTAGATACTAAAAGTATTAGTCTGTGGGCTGAAGAGGGGTTGTTAAGGAGGTTTGGTCATTTAGAGAGAATAGATCAAAGTATAATGACTTGGAGAGCGTATAAATCTGTAGGGGAAGGAAGGCGTGGTAGGGGTCGTCCTCGAATAAGGTTTGGGGAGGGGGTAAAGGAGGTTTTGTGGGCGAGGGGCTTAGACTTCCAGCCAGCATGTGTGAGCGTGTTAGATAGGAGTGAATGGGGACGAATGATTTTTGGGAACTGACGAGCTGTTGGAGTGTGAGCAGGGTAATATTTTGTGAAGGGATTCAGAGAAACCAGTTAGCCGGACTTGAGTCCTGGAAATGGGAAGTACAATGCTTGCACTTTAAAGGAAGGGTTTGAGATATTGACAGCTTGAAGGGACTTCTAAACTGTCATATCTGAGAACCTGCAAAAGCAGTGATTATGTATGAGTGAGATGAAAGTGTTAAATGATGATGAAAGTATTTTTGAGGGGGATTTTCTTCTTTTGGGTCATCCTGCCTCGGTGAGAGACAACTGACGTGTTGTAATATATATATATATATATATATATATATATATATATATATATATATATATATATATATATATATATATATATATATATATATATTTTATATATATATATATTTTTATATATATATATATATATATATATATATATATATATATATATATATATATATATATATATATATATATATATATATATATATGCAAAGATCACAGTAAACAGGTGATATCAAAATATGCAAAACAACTTGATAATGTGAGTAGTCACGAAATCGCTTGGAATTCTTCTATTTTTTCATAGTGGTTGTTTTGCATATTTTGATATCACCTGTTTACTGTGATCTTTTGCATCAATGGATACCACACGACTCTTCACAATGTTCTCGGTAAGCTTTCCTAATCATATTTCTTTTGTTTCCATTTTTCTTCTGCATTGATCAAGTCACATGAGCTTAAAATTCGACTTAATTTTCTAAAAGACTGTTTGAATGAACAAGTTTTGCCTAAATCTCTTTTACCAAATAGACTCCTTGACATGAGAGATCGTCCTTTTGATGATTTTAGAGAATTATTCTTCAGAAACATATTGAAATTACTAAAATACAGGAGAAAGAAGCATTCAAAATATTGAGAAACAAAAATTCTCTTTTATCAAGCTATTCCATCAGAATGGCAACATAGATGTTGATCATTGCTATAATATACCCCGAAGAATTGTAATAATCTCAAAAACAAACTACAAAA
>WNWK01011270.1:0-30000 GCA_009830355.1 Cherax destructor
CCACCATCTCCTACAGCTTCCCCAACGGTAACACTAATATCGTTCTCGATAACCCCAGAATTAATAATCTTATTTGTTTACCAACACCAGAAATAATAAAAAAAAAAAGATACTTAAGAAGGAAGGAACACTGCAGCAGACTGGCCCATGCTGGGAAGGTCCAATTCACACTCATTCATGTACCCGTCCAACCTTTTTTTTAAAGATACCCAAAGCTCTTGCCCCAATGACGCTACCGCTCATCTACAACCAGTACTTCCCAATATTCTTCCTAAATCTAAATTTCTCCAACCTGAGTCAACTGCTGCGAGTCCTGTCTTGGTTAGATATTTTCAACATGCTATGTATATCCCTTTATTTATTCCTCTTTTCCATTTGTACACTTCAATCACATCTATAATTCTACGTCATGCCAAAGAGTGCCATTTCAGTGCCCTCTGCTTGTTGTCGCAGGAAAAGTTTCTATATGAAATCTACTTCATCCTTCTCTGTATATTTTCGAGAGCATTTATGTCCACCCTCTAATATGGAGACCAAAACCGACCAAAATCATATAAGGTCTAACTAATGATATATAAAAAATTATAACCAATGATATATAAAAAAAGACTTCTATAATATATACTTCTTGATAAAAAGCCAACAATTCTATTAGCTTTATTGTGAACACTTATGCACTGTCGTCTTGGCTTTAAATTTCTGCTAACTAGAAGTCTAGAACTCCTAGATCTTTTCCACATTCGTTTTAACTAAGATATACATTGTTGAGCTTATAAGTGCTATAGTTATTTCCTTCTCCTAAGACTAAAACCTTAAAATTGTCTGCACTGAACAGTATCTGCCACTTCTCCGACCACATGATCATCCTATCCAGGTCATCCTGTAGCCTTCTAGAGTCCACATCAGAAATTATTTGACGGACTATTTTAGTTTCATCGGCAAACTTACTTATGTCGCCATTTATTCCCTCTTCAATGTCGTTTATGCAGATTGTGAACAAGGGTCCAAACATTGACCCCTGTGGCACACCACTCGGATCTAGTCTTCATTCCTATCTCTCATTAATAAGCATTTTGTTAGTTAATGCACATAACAAAGGTCTTACTAATTAATAAACACTACAAATAAAGCTCGTACTAGTTAATAAACTTTACAAATAAATCATAGTTAATAAATATTAAAAAAAAGATATATTCCTTAATAACCGGGTAAAGGTCCTACTCGTTAATAAACACCTTCAGATCTCTTTCGTTAATTTTCACGAAAAATAAATATCTAATTCGTAAATAAAAGCTAAAGAATTTATTCGTTAATAAATACACAACCTGCACATAGGAGACCGAAACTTATGACAACGTTTCGGTCCGACTCGGATCATTAACAAGTCACACAGGTTATTTGTGTAGTGTTCCAAGTACGGTATTGACTTTTTTATTCATCAATAGCAAAAAAAAATGACCTACTAGTTAATAAGCATCATAATGATATTTCTAGTTTATAAACATAATTGTCTTTCTTGACAGTAAGAATCACAAATAATTATCTTGCTAGGTAATAAGCATTTCAAATAATGATCTTACTAGCTAAAAAGCATCACAAATAATGATCTTACTAGCTAATAAGCATCTTGAATTAAGATAAAGTAAAGCTTACCCGTTAATAAGCATACTAAATCTGCACCTGTCTCGTAAACAATTATTTTTTGAGAATCTTTTGTGAGTGGTGAGCAGGCAAACTTGATAGCTTCCTCCCTGGTGAACACGATAATGAAGTTTCTACATGAAGGCAGGACAAACATTTTACTTTTTGCCTTGGCAGTTATATAAATAAGGAAACCTACACAAGTTAACTTAATACTTAACTGTTAATAAGCCCAGGTAAGTGGGATCTCCTCGGTAAGAAGCTAGTTACCGTGGCAAACATACGAAGACATATTAAACAACAATTTATCGGGATAACATTTCGCTTAGGGCTGAGCTTTAACAAGCCCCATGACTTGTTAAAGCGCTACCCCTTAGGAAACATTGCCCCAATAAAAGCCTACTGTGCATATTGCGTCTTCATACCTACAGCTGTCAGCTTTATGCCTGTATGTTCAGGTTAGCAGACAGCAATCCTCCAGGGAGGTACTGTCATCATGCAGTGTGTGAATTAGAAGTCTGTCAAACATTTTCCAATCTGCCTGAATAACTGGTCTATCATTTTTTGTCTTAAGAACATGCAAGATGGCAGATAAATCTTAAAATTTCTACATATATTAAATATACACGTTTTTTTCCACGTGTTTCTCGGTAGTTCACATTCCTGCAAAAAAATTCTTTCCAATTTAAGAAGCCTAAGCTAAGACGGGGATGTGGAGCGATGATCCCCGGAATTATTAACAAATATAACAGATCACTATGCAGCTTTACTAAATATACTACATAAGGATCAGGGAAGCAGTTCTTCCAGTCGATGTGTGTGTGTGTGTGTGTAGACAGACCAGATAAGCAGTAGCTAACTCAGCTTTAACGGGTAAAACTCAATCGAGTTCTTGGTAGAAAAGTGCAATAAATCTGCCTTCCCTTGTTATAACCCAATATATCACCCAACGCTCGTTAACAAACTCTATAAATTTACCTCCTTTACCATTCCTCGCTGATAAACCTAATAATTCCAACCCCTGTGCTCCAATAAATCCAAGTAATTCACCTCTCAACGTAATAAAAAATGAAAACGCAAGTCTTACTCTAGCGGAGGATCTGTCATGATGGCGCTCCTTACTTTCCTGCCTTCCACTCTCAGCTCTTTTTCTATAGCAACAGTGATTACAAATGGGTAGTGCGTGTCATACGCTAACCGTACGAAGGATCGTTCCTCTAAGACTTGAAGCGCCGACTGACCCACACAGGTTTAACGCGACACATAAATATAATAATAATCCTGGAAGTACCTGATATGGTGATACCGACATATAGAGAAAAGACACTAGTGTGTAGTTCAGGATATTTTGTCGTGGGGGTTCTTCTCATGGATTGGGTAATAAACATTGAAAGAACTATTGCACAGAATTATTATAAAAATACAAGGGAAGACAATGAAAGAAAGAAAATACAAGAAAATAATAAGACACAAAAATGAAATACTAGGTAACACAGCACGGAATTAATATAAAATTAATTAAGTACTGCATTGAGTAACTGGAAAAGATTTTATACTGCAGATTTTTTTTCTCTTTTATCATAAGATTCTAGTATTGAGCTCATTAATTTCTATGAATCATGATATATCATACAGTAATGTAGATTGATTTCCATCACGATAATATCCATGTGTAGTATAATGTTCAACTTTTGTGTACTTTGACATTGTATAGAATCAGCCCAGAGCCGTACGCCTGTTGCCTTTAGTTTGTATTAGCTGTATGTCGGGATGACATACGTAACATGACCGAGCTGTCACTGCAGTTGTCATTAGTAGTTCAGTGATAGTACATAGTAGCTTATAACCGTTACTGAGTCACGAGCTTTGCATGTGACCGTTGGCCGTTACATTATTGATGACCTAAGCAGTGTCAAAGGTCAGTCTTCGAATATGAACGCCCCTCGGCCCTCCTAGCATCAGTTACCATCGAGTTACAGAGTGGATCAGGCGTCAGGCTCTCCGGGACTCCCATACATCTTTCTCCAGATACATGAAGTTACCAACCACGCTCGTCTGTTTATTACCCAATCAATGAGAAGAACCCCCACGACAAAATTGGTTGGTAACTTACTGTATTGGAGTCAGATATAAGGGAGTGATCTCAGCGCCTAATGCCTGTCAACCTGTCTACTCTCTGCCTACTCGATGGTAACTGAGGCTGCCCTAGCAGGGGCTCATGGCATTCAAAAGGGGTGACCTTTGACATGGGCTAACGGTTGATCACGTGAACAGTGTATGACTCAGGCGTGATCACTGAAAGCAGTAACGATTATGAGCTACTAATACTGCACTATCACTGAACTACTAATGACAGTGACAGCTCGGTCATGTTATGTATGTCGTCCCGACATACAGCTAATACAAACTAGAGGCAACAGGTGTATGGCTCTGGACTGATTCTATACAATGTCAAAGTACACAACAGTTGAACATTATACTACACATGGATATTATCGTGATGGAAATCAATCTACATTACTATATGATATATAATGATGCATAGGAGCTCAATACTAGAATCTTATGATAAAAGAGATAAAAAAAATTTTGATCGATTGATCTGTCTTCATGTGATCTACGAATTCTGAGGAAACATATGTACAAGGAAGGCAGTGATTAACAGACAAGGTAGATCTTGTGCACTCAAATCTATACTGTAAAATCTCAGAATTTTGAGAGAACGTGAAAACACACAAAAAAATTCTTGAATAATACTAAGTTGATATTGTAACACACAGTTGAAATACAATTACTACATTATTATCTATACAGGTTATTTACATTTAACCTTAACTCTGCAAGGCGAGATTGACATATGCTGAATGATTATCATCTCTGGGAGGATCAAACTCTGTTGCAAATGGTAACTCAATTTCTGGTTGAGGAGGATCTACACTGGTATCTACAAATGATACTTGAGGACTTCTCAATACTTGTCGTGTACGTAGGGAATAACGACATTCAGGTTGATCATCTGACTGATCATTAGAGGTAGAGGGTATAGCAACAGGAGAATTTTCAGAGTCTGTCTCGCTTGTCTGGTTGTCAGGGACCTCGTCCTCATCGCATACTAACTTCATATGATCTAAATGTGATTCTTTAAACTGACCCATACTAATTTCTCTAACTTTATACTTATTGTCATTAATATGTTTGACTACTCGGTAAGGACCAACAAACTTTTGGTCGAGTTTTGGCATTGCCGAAGTTTTGTTAAAGTTAGTCAGCATAACTCTCGAACCTACTTTAACATTGGTCGGTTTGGCTTGAATATTAGTTACTCTTGTATATTCTGCTGTTGACTTATGAAGTGTTTCACGGATTCGTCTGAAAGCACTCTGAGCTTGACTGGTACGAGTTGCAATGAAATCATCAGGATTGTAAGTTGGTTTTGGAATAGAATATAACAACTCATAAGGCAAATGCTTATCAGCACCGTACATTGCATAATGTGGGGTGTCACTTATAGAAGCATTATAAGCAGAATTTATTGCACACTGAACATAAGGTATAACTTCATCCCAATTTGCACTATTGGGATTGATGGTGGCCCTCAAGACGTCAAGGACTTTCTTACTCGTTCTTTCCACTAAACCATTACTAGCAGGATGGTGAGGGACAATGGTCGATTTTATAATCTTGTACAAAGTACACAAGTTTTCTAGGATCTCATTACAAAATTCACCTCCATTATCTGTTATGAGCGACTTAGGAGTGCTTTCTTACTGAAGGAAAGAACAGGCTCGGTGGAGTGGATTGGACTCTCCCCAGTTGAAATAGGTAATGCTATAACACAAAATACTAGCATGGCAGAAACAAATCGTACATGCAATAATTACTCGACATACCACTCCTAACTTTACAAGGATTACTGTCAACTAGGATATTATCACTATCTGGAACATAACAACACAGACACTCTAGTGAGCACTAGCCACAGAAACGTCTTTCTGCATGGCTTGTGACATCAGCAAGAGATGGCATAACTCATTACAAGCTCGGTCATGTGACCGTTGGCCGTTACATTCTTGATGACCTAAGCAGTGTCAAAGGTCAGTCTTCGAATATGAACGTCCCTCAGCCCTCCTAGAGTCAGTTACCATCGAGTTGCAGGGTAGATCAGGCGTCAGGCATTAGGCTCTCCGGGACTCCCATACATCTTTCTCCAATACATCAAGTTACCAACCAAGCTCGTCTGTTTATTACCCAATCCATGAGAAGAACCCCCACGACAATTTATTATTAAAGGAAACGTTTCAACACAATGACTTCTGGACTAAGAAGCCACTCGCGGAGAAACGTTTTTTTAACAAATGACCTGAACAATACATAAGTGCCCTTTTTTATATATAATAATCCATCTCTTTTTCCAATCAAAATTTATTAGCCTCATGAGCGTAGTATTCGTTGTTACTGTCACTGGATCCTCTACCTCTAAACAGTTTCGTGTAACACCCCTACGGCTCGGTCTCAGTCCAGGTCCCCAGGATGACACTGATCAGCCAGTCTGTTGGTGTTCGTCACTGAAAACCTCGGCAGATCAATAATGGTTAGAAGGAACTTACCAACTTCGTTCTTAAAGACAACTAGGGGTTTACTGGCACGCTCTTAAAGACAGCTAGGGGTTTACTGGAAATTTCCTTTATACTTCAGGGTAGAGTGTTGAAAAGTCCTTGGGCCAACGTTTCTCAAACAGCGGATTGCGGCCCCAAAGAAATAATAACAGTAACAATAACAATAATAGTAATAATATTTTTATATAAACTATAAATACGGGAAAACATGAACACACAAGAAAAAATAAACGTAATATACAGCTATATATACCTATTTCTACTTAAGAAAAATAACAAAAGTGTTGCATAAACTATGAGAAGTTCAACCCTATGATTCAACATATTCTGAATCATAAATATTTGACACTATTTCCCTCGTGAAAATTCTAACACACTGGCAAAGGTCTTCAAGTAAACATTTATTCTCCCGTAGTCTCGTCGCCGCCAAATGTGACGAAAAAGACGCTGACATTCGGACACAGGACGGCGAAGCAGTTGCCAGGAACACAGCAACAGAACAGAAGAATTGTTTAAAGAAAAAAACAGAACTACAAAGGCAATCAAAGCCTCAGTGGATCAAAACAGAACCGCATCAGAACAAGGAAACAAAACATCATCAACAAAAAAGACGACAATAAGTTGGGGACCCCATTATTTAGGTGACACACCATTTTTTATACTTCTAAATGAGTAAAAAATGTAAGTTATATTGCCTGCGGGAAGGGGAGTGGATATCTAAGACACGAATTGTGACAGGAAACAATATACATCGCAAGCAAAAACAGAACAAATAAACAGATAAAATAATCACTGTCACAAAACACACCCAGTTTATAAAGCATCTTGGGAAAAAATGGCAGGCAGTAAACATGACCGAGCACCGCAAAACCTGATCCACTTCAGCAGTCTGCTGGAGAACTGAGCCATTATATTACGCGAGGGAAAAATAAATTAGGTTCTGCAGAAATCTTTGGAGAAAGTCCATTTACAAGGCAGTGCGGATGGATGAGGCAGTGACTGCTCTCTGCATTAATCCTTGGTACAATGGCTTTCCATACTAAGACGCGGCTGGTTCCTGAGGTTAACAGGTGGTTATTTTCCATACTACTTACGAAATTTGACGCAAATTAGCATTTTATACATGCAAATAAACGAAAGAATTAGGCACGTTTTTAATTACTCTCCTAACTAATCCAAGCCATGTCATGTAAGCACTACGCTTTGAACAGCAACTCAAGCTAATCAGTTTTGACAAGAAGAACGGGACTACTACAGGTGAACTAATGGGAAAGAACTCCCTTGCATAATGACTTGTCCGAAAAGACACGGTTGTTTGTTAGTATCAAGAAGTCGTCATGAGTAAGGAAGACAACTGAGAACAGTAAGGAGGAGGGGAAAGACAACACGAGAATTGTGAGGAAAATAGGGAAAGATTCGAACATAATATGAAAACCATAAATACAGGTTGATAAATTTAGATAAAAAAAAAGGTTCATTAAAAAATGCGAGGAGGCATTAATATAAAAATTTAAGAGAGGAAATATATGCAACAATAAAAATGAGGTAATGGAAAGAAGGAAAGGGTAAATGCAATGTGGGAAAGAGGAAGAGGAAGATATCTAAGCCCATGGGCAAGGTTACGAGCGGGGAGATTGAGTTTTACAGCCATTAACGTGTCGTCCGTCGATGAGGAGTCCCCAGGTCTGCTGGGAGGGAGCGTCCACCTCTGGGTTGGCTGAGAAGCTGTCCGCTGCCATCATGGAGAGTGCTGCCATCAAGGCCGCCAATGGTCACTGTAGTCTTCGACAACGAGGCAGTATTTTAGATTTTTTCTCACCAGAGGCAAGTAAACATCTGCCAAAAAAGGCAGTATATTTCATCCAAAATAGTTGACACGCCAATTTAATTTGTTAACAATGTGCTTATGAAGTTCATAAATATGTGGTATTACTTCTATTGCCGTGTATTCTCCTAAATACAGTGCCAGAGTGCTTATCCTTCTGTCCATACACCTTATACTCTATCCAAAACGACACTGGGTCCCACAGTCTCTACTCTTACTTTCCTATTTCTATCTTTGTTATCACATACATGTTATAATGCTGTAGAATACCACGATTTTCTAAAGTACCTATCTTTTTAAATTCATCCTGTAGATTTTTTATTTGAAATTTCCTTGTTATCTATAGAGATGTTTCCATGCGTAAATGGACCTTGCCCATCATATGCCAATAAGACTAATGTTTCTGTTCAGTTCATAAAAAATGGTACCAGTTGCACGTCCATCACCCAATACATGGCAAAATATCACAGCTCTCCATCTTGAAAGATCTATGTAAACCTGTCACTTAAGAGACTGCGTCCTTATCACACCATGAATAATATTATCAACCTCAGTAAAAGTACCGTACACTGATATCATTATTGGTATACAATTCCGACAAGTAGATGAATAAGACATACGCAAAACTCTGGTATCTTTATTTCCTAAATAAAGATATCTAAGTATTGCACGTGTCTTATTCATCTATCTTACACTGGTGTCATCATCTTCAGTGACAGCACTGTACACTGGTGTCATCAACCTCAGTGACAGCACTGTACACTGGTGTCATCAACCTCAGTGACAGCACTGTACACTGGTGTCAACAAACTCAGTGATAGCACTGTACACTGGTGTCATCAACCTCAGTGACAGCATCGTACACTGGTGTCATCAACCTCAGTGACAGCACTGTACACTGGTGTCATCAACCTCAGTGACAGCACCGTACACTGGTGTCAACAAACTCAGTGACAGCACTGTACACTGGTATCATCAACCTCAGTGACAGCATCGTACACTGGTGTCATCAACCTCAGTGACAGCACCGTACACTGGTGTCATCAACCTCAGTGACAGCACCGTACAAGTGTCATCAACCTCAGTGACAGCACCGTACACTGGTGTCATCAACCTCAGTGACAGCACCGTACACTGGTGTCATCAACCTCAGTGACAGCACCGTACAAGTGTCATCAACCTCAGTGACAGCACCGTACACTGGTGTCAACAAACTCAGTGACAGCACTGTACACTGGTATCATCAACCTCAGTGACAGCACTGTACACTGGTGTCATCATCCTCAGTGACAGCACCGTACAAGTGTCATCATCTTCAGTGACAGCACCATACACTGGTGTCATCATCCTCAGTGGCAGCACCGTACACTGGTGTCATCATCCTCAGTGACAGCACTGTACACAGGTGTCAACAAACTCAGTGACAGCACTGTACACTGGTGTCATCAACCTCAGTGGCAGCACCATACACTGGTGTCATCAACCTCAGTGGCAGCACTGTACACTGGTGTCATCAACCTCAGTGACAGCACCATACACTGGTGTCATCATCCTCAGTGACAGCACCATACACTGGTGTCATCATCCTCAGTGACAGCACCATACACTGGTGTCATCATCCTCAGTGGCAGCACCATACACTGGTGTCATCATCCTCAGTGGCAGCACCGTACACTGGTGTCATCATCCTCAGTGACAGCACCGTACAAGTGTCATCTTCAGTGACAGCACTGTACACTGGTGTCAACAAACTCAGTGACAGCACTGTACACTGGTGTCATCAACCTCAGTGGCAGCACTGTACACTGGTGTCATCAACCTCAGTGACAGCACCATACACTGGTGTCATCATCCTCAGTGACAGCACCATACACTGGTGTCATCAACCTCAGTGGCAGCACCGTACACTGGTGTCATCAACCTCAGTGACAGCACTGTACACTGGTGTCATCATCCTCAGTGACAGCACCATACACTGGTGTCATCATCCTCAGTGACAGCACCATACACTGGTGTCATCATCCTCAGTGACAGCACCATACACTGGTGTCATCATCCTCAGTGACAGCACCGTACACTGGTGTCATCATCCTCAGTGACAGCACCATACACTGGTGTCATCATCCTCAGTGACAGCACCATACACTGGTGTCATCAACCTCAGTGACAGCACTGTACACTGGTGTCATCAACCTCAGTGACAGCACTGTACACTGGTGTCATCATCCTCAGTGACAGCACCGTACAAGTGTCATCATCTTCAGTGACAGCACCATACACTGGTGTCATCATCCTCAGTGGCAGCACCGTACACTGGTGTCATCATCCTCAGTGACAGCACTGTACACTGGTGTCAACAAACTCAGTGACAGCACTGTACACTGGTGTCATCAACCTCAGTGGCAGCACCATACACTGGTGTCATCAACCTCAGTGGCAGCACCGTACACTGGTGTCATCATCCTCAGTGACAGCACCATACACTGGTGTCATCATCCTCAGTGACAGCACCATACACTGGTGTCATCAACCTCAGTGACAGCACTGTACACTGGTGTCATCAACCTCAGTGACAGCACCATACACTGGTGTCATCATCCTCAGTGGCAGCACCGTACACTGGTGTCATCAACCTCAGTGGCAGCACCGTACACTGGTGTCATCAACCTCAGTGACAGCACCATACACTGGTGTCATCATCCTCAGTGACAGCACCGTACACTGGTGTCATCAACCTCGGTGACAGCACCGAACACTGGTGTCATCAACCTCAGTGACAGCACCATACACTGGTGTCATCATCCTCAGTGACAGCACCGTACACTGGTGTCATCATCCTCAGTGACAGCACCATACACTGGTGTCATCATTCTCAGTGACAGCACCATACACTGGTGTCATCATCCTCAGTGACAGCACCGTACACTGGTGTCATCATCCTCAGTGACAGCACCATACACTGGTGTCATCATCCTCAGTGACAGCACCATACACTGGTGTCATCAACCTCAGTGACAGCACTGTACACTGGTGTCATCAACTTCAGTGACAGCACCATACACTGGTGTCATCATCCTCAGTGGCAGCACCGTACACTGGTGTCATCATCCTCAGTGACAGCACCGTACACTGGTGTCATCATCCTTAGTGACAGCACCATACACTGGTGTCATCATCCTCAGTGACAGCACCGTACACTGGTGTCATCAACCTCGGTGACAGCACCGTACACTGGTGTCATCAACCTCAGTGACAGCACCATACACTGGTGTCATCATCCTCAGTGACAGCACCGTACACTGGTGTCATCAACCTCGGTGACAGCACCGTACACTGGTGTCATCAACCTCGGTGACAGCACCGTACACTGGTGTCATCAACCTCAGTGAGAGCACCGTACACTGGTGTCATCAACCTCGGTGACAGCACCGTACACTGGTGTCATCAACCTCGGTGACAGCACTGTACACTGGTGTCATCAACCTCAGTGAGAGCACCGTACACTGGTGTCATCAACCTCGGTGACAGCACCGTACACTGGTGTCATCAACCTCGGTGACAGCACCGTACACTGGTGTCATCAACCTCAGTGAGAGCACCGTACACTGGTGTCATCAACCTCGGTGACAGCACCGTACACTGGTGTCATCAACCTCAGTGAGAGCACCGTACACTGGTGTCATCAACCTCGGTGACAGCACCGTACACTGGTGTCATCAACCTCAGAGAGAGCACCGTACACTGGTGTCATCAACCTCAGAGAGAGCACCGTACACTGGTGTCATCAACCTCAGAGAGAGCACCGTACTACAAGTGAGTACACGTGAACTATAAGATACAGTTATACTGGAGAGAAGTAAATATGGCTCGAGTAATACGAATGATATCCAACTATAAGAGATATAGATAATTATAGTCCAGCAGCCACCTTATCAGTTTACTATTCTGCTGAATATGCAGCAAACTGAGATGGACGCCACGAAAACGAGTGTGTATATATATATATATATATATATATATATATATATATATATATATATATATATATATATATATTATAGCCATAACTTCGCAACTAATTTGATTTTTGCTCGTCTAAACCTGTTTTTTTTCCATCTAGGGAATATATTTTTTACCATTGCATTCAGAATACTACAGTAAAAATCTTAAATGAATTAAGCACATGTGTACTTTAAAGATTAGTGCTGCACTTATCTAATTCATCAACCTGTCAGTACTGTCCATTTTTAATGTAAAAATCTTGTAATTGCTGTATTTATTAAAAATGATTTAATATTACAAAATATTACAACGTAGTCTTGAGAACTGATAATGAACTTATACTGTATTTTGATTGAAAGAAATATATAAGCGACCATCATTTAAAATTATATAAATATGAATTTGCTAAAAAAAACGGTCGAAATATAAACCGAAATATACATAGTAAACAACCAATTCCTAGAGAGCAGATTTTCAGTGAAGCTTATTCCATTAAAGATTGTCAAGTTGGTTATCAAAATATGGATACATATCTGGCAGCTGGAGATATTTATCACCTAGATTGAGTGATGAGGCATTGAAGCCAACGACTGTGCCATCAAATCTCTCCATGTGAATTTTAGCAATGATTTTTTTTCCAACACCAGTAAATAAATAATATAAATACAACAGTATCATCTTTATGTCTGTAAAAGATTTCTCATGTGGTCTATCTGCAGTCCTGCACTGTTTCACTTTGCGCCACCTCTTTGGATTTCACCACAAAAGATGCAATGTTCCTTGAAGTCAAATGCTGTCAACTGGCAACGTCGGCGTCTTTGCTCTGGAGGTTCTCTACTAGATCTCGAGCTTGAACCATGCCTTTTTCTTTTTCAAGACGTTGTAGGTATCCGCTAACATAACCGGGTCGAGTGTCTCTACTCAACTGTTGGAAGTTAGAGGTTCGAGCGTTCAATGTTACACACATTAATACTTACAAACTTCAGATGGTGTAGATTCATGATGAGCAGATGTAAAGGTTGAGAGAAAACAACTAGGATCATTGGACATTTTTTTTATAAAGGCAATAATGACGTGAATTCACCTCTCTTCGCATTGCGCTACATAATTGTCTGAACTCACCGATTGGAGTATATTTCCTAAGTTCTCCTGTGCGGAGGCAAATTAACACGTAGTCATATTGTCTGTCCCGAACAGTTTTCTGAAAATAATATGAACTATAACGTGTATACAACATACCCCTTCAAGAGAGGGATTTGACGCCGGTGATTGGCTCTTAATCCTAAGATATTGGCCTACTCTCCCAATCCTTGGATCGAATCTGATTGCCTCCCATTTCCCAAGGCGCTGTAAGAAGTAAATTTAACTACAGTTTCATAACAATTGTTACATATTGTAATGTATCTACAAGGCCTACAAGACTTTATATTTCGTAATCCATTTACAAGTTTATAGTGAAGAATTATTTTTTTTTTCAACGAGTCGACCGTCTCCCACTGAGGCAGGGTGACCCAAAAAGAAAATACTTTCATCATCATTCAACACTTTCACCTTACTCATACATAATCACTGTCTTTGCAGAGGCGCTCAGATACGACAGTTTAGAATAGTCCCTCCAAACTGTCAATATCCCAGACCCCTCCTATAAAGTGCAGGCATTGTACTTCCCATTTCCAGGACTCAAGTCCGGCTAAATCTATAATAACCGGTTTCCCTGAATCCCTTCACTAAATATTACCCTGTTCACACTCCAACAGCTCGTCAGGTCCCAAAAACCATTCGTCTCCATTCACTCCTATCTCCTATCCAGCGGACCCATAATCAACTCATTTTTTGGACAATGCAAATCCTTCTGATGATATTGCAATTTCGAAAAATTAATTCCCTGCATAGAATTTTAGATGTCTGAACCATCTATAAATTAAAAAAAGAAAAAGAAGCGAAGGTTTTCAACGAAAACCGAGGGTCCACTGTATTCCCATTTTCGTGGAGACCATCATGCGAATTCTGCAAAAATGCTTAATATGTACTTTATTTATTATAAGCGGCACAGTTATAGCGTGGTATAATACAGTGAAATAGTAAAGGTTAGATATACCTGAAGAAAGGAAGTTAAGTTCAGGTATAACTGGTGCGAGTTAGCTGTGAAGAATTCAAGTGAGGTGCATTTGTAACGGTATTAATTAAGCAAGATACAGTTATATTTGAGTGTAAATAATGTTTGACAGTTATTGTGATGTAGATATGTTGCAATGAGGAATAAATGATAGTCTGACGGGCGCTTCTGTGAAAAGCAGTTTGAAGAAGCAACAGACGAAAGAAAATCCATAAAAAAAAAGAGTTGTATCAGGTTGCCGGCAAGTGTTGAGGAACAATAATGGCAGCAGCACGCAGGTCGCTGAACGGTAGTGCACACTAATATGGGTAATACAAATATACAGTGCACAGAACAGAACAAGCCTTTAAGACGTTTCGCTCAAGGAGAGCATTCCTCGAACGAAACGCTAACTTAATAAAGGTTTGTTCTAAGTGTCACTGTATTATCCAGCATGTAGGTCAGATGGTGGAGGTGAAGCTTCATCACGTCCACATTTAACACCCAAAGAATTAACTTCCACATTCTTAAGTTTGAAATTTTATTTTCAAATAAAAATCAAAGAAATAAATAGTAAAAATAATCGTACATTACTAAAGAGCCCTTGCTAATTACAAATCCATATGCATTTCACAAAAGGTTCCCACGATAAGAATTTCTCGTATGGTGTTAAACTGGACTTTTCGATCCCCTTTGTGTGGAAAGCTGCAGCTGCGAGGCTTTACAGTAACGTCCCTCTCTATGTACCAATCTGTAAATACCTTTGTAACTTGTTATGATTGTGACCAGATCTACCTGAGTTCCTTACCTTTGTAACTTGCTCAGCTATCAAAACTTTGGGGTCCAGTCCCTGGACCCATTATGTATCTCTGTAATATTTTGACTACCGCCCACAGGATGGGTATGGGGTGCATAATAAAGATATTAAACTAACTCTCTGTACCACCTTCCTCTCCTTACCATTCGTAGAACAACCCCCGCCACTACCTCTACCACTATAGATCCACTACCCTCAACCCCACCTCCAATGCAACATCCCCACCATGGGATAGGCAATCTCGAGAGATTGTAAATTCTGAAGTAAAATATTTGAAGGTCACGTATCTACTACAAGACTCGTAGTGGAATATTTGACGATATTCTCATCATCTTACTGAAGTCTCAAGTTCAGCCTGAAAGGTATCATTATCTGATGTATGAAACTTAACGGGATACAGTTTGATGACCTGACAGGGAAACAGATAACTTTAATAACCGCACTCTGGCTATCATGAAGCAGCAGACTGCTGACGTTATCAATATTGTTAAATAAATAAAAGCACACCACTTCACCTCCCTATTCCCTTAAAAAATCTCCCCCTTACCTAGCCCCCCTCCCTCTGCATCCTTTCCCCACACCAATCCCCACAGTTGTGCTAATCGCGTTGGCCAGGATTTTACTACGGGTTATCTTATCCTCTTGATAAAAAAGTTTCAACACATATCTTTCGACATAGCTAGACCTTCAGACTTGCTGTAAATGGAACGTCTTATGACCAGAGATCACCACATCAAAGCATAGCAATATTTCATACTTAACAATTAGCCTACTAAAAACGAACGTACACATATGAATGAGCCATGTTAAAATTCAGAAAAATTAATGAATAGTTCCCTGCAAAATAAAAATTAACTACTGGTAGTAACACTACGAGACATACACAAATAACCCGCACATAGGAGAGAGGAGCTTACAACGACGTTTCGGTTCGACTTGGACCATATAAAGTCGGACTGAAACGTCGTCGCAAGCTCCTCTCTCCTATGTGCGGTTTATTTGTGTATTGTTCCAGTCACGGTATTGTGCCTTTTTTTGTTATTTACGAGACATAAGAATATTCAGGATAGCTTCCACTACGTACAGTGCTAACATATTCGCTACAACAATAAGGAAGAAAATCATTTGTCCAAGTTTTACAACAACAGAAATCAGGGAACGAAAAAAATTACAATTTTTAATACTACTCAATATCCTTAAACAAGCCATATTGTAAATTAGGATTATAATTTGATCAAATCTAGCTACAGGTGCAACAATTTTTTTAGCAGTCAACCAGAATTCTGGTCTACAGCTTAATCGATCCGGAAAGAAACTAGGAGACCCAGGTCACGGACCGGGCCGCGGGGAGCGGAGACCACCGGAAGCGACTACAGGTAACCTACAGGTAAGTTAAAATAATATAGCCAGCCTGTTATGATTATTAGTCAAAATGATTCTTCCTGTCTATTTTAGTATCATAAGCAACAATAAAGTATAGTGCGGTCTTTATTAATAATGAGCAGCAACAAGTTCTTACATTTATTATTAATCTTAATATTAAAAATCATTAATCTAGTTTTCAGGAGGCGGAGGGGTAAGAGTATTCAGTGTTCATTCTATAACTTAGACGTGATACACTTTTAAGTACATGCTTCAGTCTGCAATTTGTATTTTACTAAATATTAAACAATATACCATGTTGAATTCTTAATTCTCTTTTGCGGTCACTGTCTTCACTAGAATAGCCTATTAATTATTGAACGATGGGTTGATATGCCTTTTTATCAGCCTTACAGAGTTCTCAACTAAATGTGTGGAAGCGGCACGAAAGCTTTACAAGAAACAACATCCATTTATCCTTACCTCAAGGTGAAAGAAACAAAGTTAAGACCTCCACACTGACTTAATGCTTCACTATTCACTACGCTCACAAACCGGGTCGTCGATGAACCTGGCGGCTTCTTTCAAGACAGCATTTTTTAGTGACATTCTTCACTTTGCGTGGCATCCCTTAATCTGTGGCGTGATTCAACTAACCATAATGATGTGGCTAATGGACGGTTATATACAACTACTGTAATAATGAGCCTCAATTCATTGTATTGATATGTAATAGTTACCAGTATCTCCACTGTTATCGGACAAATAGGTGAATACAATTAGGTAGCACGTCTGAATCTCAATTACTCGACGAAGGAGCAAGCCTTCTCCACTCTTTACGCGAATAACGCACAAGTTCAGGAAGTGTAGAATAAACTGAATAAAAGGCCATAAACGCAATATGAGTATACTGTGCTAACTTTCTGCAAGCATATTAAGCTGTATGTTTAACGCTTCGTTTTTATTAAAATAATAATAATAATAATATCAGCACATTAGAAATACTAAAGTAGCAAAGGTTGAATACTTCAACAGGAAACTGTACAAGTTTCTGCAGAATAGCAAGATCAGCAGGGTTTTGATTGTTATGTGGGCATGCAGGACCCATACAGAATAGCTTGGCATATACCTGTCCTCCGGAGATTTTGTTTTGTGCACAACACATCCATCCTGTGGAATGCAGCGCAAGAATATATAGTTACACAAAGGTCTAGGAACTAAATTTTTCTAAAACGGCTGCAGCGAAACTTGGACGCAGTTAAAAATACCTTAAAACTAGTCACAGGCAAATAGCATGCGGAAATTTTCATTATATAAACTCTTCATTTGCGAAAACTGAGCTCACTTAAGCACGTACGTTGTATTCCCTAAAATAAGAAAAGATTTCGGTAAGCTCATAAATCATCATATATGAAGACATGATAAACATTAACGATAATAGTGTAGCTAAAGATTATGAACTTTCAACTGCATCCCATAACTTGCAGGAGTATTTACACCACTTTTATACAGCTTTGCCGAAATCTGACTCCTCTTCTCTTCTTAACCTGGAAGAGTCATAACTGACTTAATATTACAATAATAAAATTAGTACAATGTGAAGTAATGTGAAGGGTGAGCCACCAATACAAGTACCATCACGGCGACACAGACAACATGAAATGTCTCCCTTCATTTCTCTGAAGAAAACATCTAACATGAAGAAAAGGCACTCAGAACACAACAAGCTTTTATTGGGACGGTTCGCTCTGATTAGAGCTTTATCATGCCATGATTTGATAAGGCTCTACACAAAGCGAAACGTTGTCTCAATTCAAGCTTATTCTCGAACAAATACCCTTTCTTGATCGGCAGAACGTCAACTGGATCATTTTCAGCCGTAAGCAGTTGGTATCTTTCTTAAGAACCCACACAAACCAAGTACTTTTGCCTATCTCTTATGAAAAATGTCAATACAATTTGTCAACCCTTTGTCCGATTTTTTAAGAAAATTAACGATGGGCAATATCGAATATACTAATAGTACCAATCAAGCAGGAGGCCTAGTCTCGGACCAGACCGCGGGGGCGATGATCCCGAATCGATTACAGGTAGACTCTACAAGTAGACTACCAACATCAAGTCGAGCTGACACGTAAGAATATACCTTCAAGATGAAATTTAAATAAATTGTATTGGTGGAAAAATAATCGGGAACTGGATTTTTTTTTAATAAAATAATAATTTATTTACTAAAGGTGTAACGCCATCCATTGGTCTTCATTGGCGTAACGTTTCATCCACGAGTGGACTTTATATGTACGTGAAACGTTGTACCAATAAAGAATCCACTGCAGTGCCTATTTATCAACAACAATAATAATAATAAATAATGATAACACACAGGCTCTTCCCCTACCCCTCCCCCAGTTATACTCTCGTGGTACAAATCTACCAATCATTTTTATCTTCTCCAAGCTGTCTCACACGGGGGTGCCGGCCACTAACAGTATCATCAGAGTACCCCTAATGTGCACCATCACTGCGTGCACTACCATCGTGTGCATCACCACCACTACGAGAACAGCCACCTCCACCATTGTGCACTACCACCGCTTAAGACAATAACTTTCCCATCCTTTTTTATATATTCTACTTCCGATTCATTCTCTTTCTCTCTTTTGTTATTACCCTTCACTTTATTTCTTTTCTCTTATCCTTCAATTCTGAGCATAATTTATACTACCTTTCCTTCTCTCTATATTCTATTTTCCTTTATTCTTTCCCTTGTCTCTCTTGATGTGTCTTTCTCTGTATTCTCATTTTCATTCACTTCTATTCACATTACGAGAGAGAGGGAGAATCTGGATTATAGAAAGGAAATGAAAGAATAATTAAGAGACAGAAGAGGAAGATATCAGAAAAGGAGAAATATGAGAATAGCAATTTAAAACTCGTTTTAAATACATTTTTTTTATTATCATTCTATTTTATCTTAATTCACTTTTCCTTTCCTTTTTTCTCTCTCATCTCGTAATACCTGCCAACAGTCTAAGTTCTAACGCTTAGTAAACAATATATAAAGTTTATACAGCTGCTTGTTATACACCATACATGATAATTTTAAACAAATATCCCACACTTAGGAAAGGGAACTTATGACGACGTTTTTGTTCCACTTGGACTACTGACTACTCAATGGTTCAAGTCAAGTCAAGTCGAAAGTTCCCTCTACTAAGTGTGGGTTATTTGTGTGTTGTTCCAGACAGAATTCCATATATATCTGCTTGTTGTACACCATACATTACTATATATAGTTTACTTGCTCATTCTCCAAGCGCCGTATGACACCCTACGAATTTAGTTTTTTTTTTTTTTAACTGAACAAGAAAGTAAAATAGTTTACCGATGAAGCTGAATATGAGGTTTATGATGCTATTACCAGGTTAATAGTTGTAGACTAACCGTACTCTTGATAACCCACCATTTGTGACGTCACATGCAAGAGCCTTGCGTCACAACAGTGATCACCTTAACCCGGCACGATTTACCAGGCTTGCATGCAATACCCACCCTTAACAATGGTGAAACGCTCCACAGGTTCACGCTCACTCCTCCCATGAGATTCCATTTCCCCTTCACATGGAGTACTAGGAGGTAAGTTGTGGGTCTGCCAAGCGCTAAATCACTCTTAATATATTGAGGTCATGGCGGTACATTTAAGGTGAGGTAAATCAGGAATAATGCTGTCTTAACCTTCATCAATAGTATATTCGTGACTGTCCACTGGCCAACTCAAAACTCATTGTGTCTGAGAGAGAGAGAGAGAGAGAGAGAGAGAGAGCATACATGTGGGAAAGGTAGATAATAAAGGATTTTTGCAGAGGGAGAGGTGAAAGAGGAGTGTCTTAATACGGCTCCCGGTTTTATAAAATAGCATCTCCCCTTATATACAGAACAGCAAACTTCCTGTGAGCTAGTATGAGTAACAAGAGATAAGACACATATGCCATTTGTTGTGATATTATTACATTTATAGGGAAGCTATAAATTCGTAGAGGTCATACAGCATCTGGAAAAATGGATTCCATTCAGACTCCATTCAAACTATTGGAGAATAGGTCCAATTCCTTAAATCAAGAGCTCACTAGCATCAAGGAACCTCCTTTGAGAGGGTTCTGATAATAACTACAAGAATGAAGCAGCCTTGACTCGCAGCCCAGCAGTCATTTTCACATTATGTTTCTTGGAAAGATAAAGCTCTAGTTAAGTTTTTTAATGTTTTCACAAACCGATACATGATTTACTAAATGCCAGGAGAGAGCCTAATATTATTCGAAGCCCAAACCTAAACAAGCTTGTCTAAGTAGGGAAAGTCGAAGTTTTTTTTTTCAATTCAACCTCATGACACTATAAGCATGAAGAATCCCGACACAGAAGATACCCAGACAATATTCGTGAAGTAGATAGGGAAAGCGAGTCTCAACGTGAGAGAAACAAATAGGCCATAGGAATGTTTGGAAATACTTCGTCAGTTGAAGGGGAAAGTAAAAACTGGAATGAGGTGGACAAGTATTAGTAAAAAGAAAGTTAATACACAGTTTAAAGAATAAATATGATTGGGCCAAAGAGATTAGAAAACATCAACATTCAGATGATTGTAAGAAGCTCAGCGAAAAAGCCAAGACATGATCCCTGTAACTACAACTTAGTAATTAGAAACAGGAGCACCAGCGCACGCACGCACGTACGTACGTAAACACACACACATATATACACATACACACACACACACAAGCGGCTAGTTGAGAGGCAGGGACAGGAGCTAAGAATCGACCCTTGCAATCGCATATAGGAAAATATACGTAGGTAACTACAAAAACACACACAGATTGAAATGAGCTCCCAGTGTGAGTGTAATGATGGATATATGCCTCTGGGTGTATACAGTAAGAGGAATTATGATAGTCTAGACAAGGATGAAGTGCTGAAAGTAAATTCCATACACATTTGGAAAGGTCATGACAGAAACCGTAAGGCTAGGAATTAAGTGTGACCATTGATGAGTTATTGCAAGGCGGAGCCAAGAGTCACTACCACCGCCAGTACTAAGCAAGTATACAATCATAATGCGAGATTAAACCTTAGGTTAGAAATGGTATACGATACCGATAGCTTGGCAGACACACAAATGCAGTATATGGAACCCTTATTGACGTTCCGCATTGTCGCTAAACGTTTCATATAATCAGAACTTTTTAAAATTAATAACACAAACACTTGGAACAATATTTTTCGTGAAAAGGAGCCCGGGTGAATCCTGAGAGGTGTGTGTATCAGGGGTGGAGAAAAAACCAAGAATGGAAAGTCATAACCAAACCTGAACAAAATGTATTCTGCATAAATCCCAAGTTTAAGCACGGGACATTAAGAACCGGGTTGGTGGAGTCTTGTACCAGAGTGCAACAAAGCCTCCAGTCCCGACTTCATTGTTTTCCTAGCTCTTGTCGCAGTAAATAAAAATGTTTTATTTACTGCTCCCCATTAAGCTAAAAAAAAAAAGTAGACTTTTATTTTTCATATATCCATTTGCTCCACTCGCAACTCATCCGAATTTCAAAATTTCCCGATTAAATTTTGCCAAAAATATGTGATGGATCTGGACTAAGCAACGATCAAGATAAAATTGTGCAAAGTTTTCTTCCACTGGCTGGAATGGCGTTCGGTCTTTTTCTTGTACATGTTCTCTTTTTTCCTTCATAAGAAAGAAAACTTCAAGAGTAACGACATACCTAAACATTCGTTACTGAATGAAGCAACCTATGCGTCTTTTCCGTCATGTCACTATTAACCACATCAACGTAGGCTACAAAACCACATTACCCAGCCCATCCTCTTAATAATAAGTCAGTATTTCTCTGTTGCTATGATAATCAAATGTGTGACTATTCATAAGCCTTAAAATTATTAGTTGCCTCTTTATATAGTACATATAGTTACGTTTTTATACAGTACATCATTTATTGGCATTATAGTACGCTATAACTGGTTAATTTTTTTGATAGATGACAATCTAACTGAACGTAAATGTAAATGGAGAAATCTGCTAAATAAGAAAATATGTGGGAAACTCTGTGATGAATCTGTTCATAACAGTGACATATTGACTATTTAAAGATAGTCGGAATCTCGACTGTTATGCACCCCCGCACGATCATAAACCACGCACCTGCATCCTATGACAAAAAAATGCTTTATGGACCCCCATTGGAAACATCAAAGTCATATTTTGTTAATTATACGAGTTATTTATACAATTCCATTTAGAGTAATTCGTATTCTCATAAACACTTTGGTAGTGAAGGGAAATGGGGAACGAGAAGGAAGTGAGGAAAGAGGGGAAAGTAGGGAAGGGGAATGGGGGAGCGAGGGGTCACATGGTAGAAGGAAAAAGGGAAGGAGTGAGAAAATGGGGAGAGCAAGTTAGGGTGGGAAAGGGAGCGACAAGAGGGAGGAATATGGGAGAGAAGGAACTTCAAATAAAAAAGTACGAAAGCGATGCTATAACTGTAAATTATGTACATACCACAAGGGGGAAAAGAGAATGCAGCAGGGGTATCCACCTGCCAGAACGATCTGCTGACAGGGACCCTACATGACCATTTCATCAACCAAGTTATTTTTTGTCATGAATTGGTACACCCGCACTGTACAGCTATCCTGATCTATATGACAGATACAAGGTCAATAAAAAAGCTCACTATAAACTAGCACGCCCATCACGCACGACGGTTTTCATACATGAGGTAATTAAGTCAGGCATAGTAATTTTTGGTTAATTTTTGTTCTTATCGTTATCGTTGTGTGCCTAGCATTAGGAATAATATTAGGTGAGAAGTAAATAATGAAACTAAAGGTTATAGGAATGCGATTTAGGAGCCCGAGTAGATCTATCACCCACTATGATAACATGAACGTAGGTAAGTTTATGGAGCAACTTGCAATGTAAACAGACAGGCTGATGTTGTAGTAGCCAGGCTTAGGCTTGGTTACAAGTATTTTTGGCTGTTTGGCAGAACACCGTGTGCTTTATTGTCCACTTGTTGAGGATTAGATAGATAGACAGTATAATAACCTATATGTCAAGATATAATATTAATGAAAATAAGATAACAGATAAGTCAATAAGATAACAGATGTACTCCTGTTAACCCTTTTGGGGCCTAGTTCCTAGGCCTTTTGTGTATCCATATGGTTTTGCTTTACCCTCCATGGGATGGATATGTGGTGCACAATAGACTAGCCGCTTAAGCAGCAAAATCTATATCATCGCCCTCACAGACCATGTGTTTGACAACATTGCCCGAAAGTTCTCGCTCTCAATGACGCTATCTGAGAGTTTGTTCCACTCATCTACAACTCTACTGCCAAACCAGTACTTCCCTAAATTTAAATTTGTCCAACACGAATCTATTGCTGCGAGTCCTTGTCTGGCATACTTTCAGCATGGTTTCCTTATTTGTACAGTTCACTACATACACCTAATTCTATGTCTTTCCCGAGAGTGCAAATTCAGTGCCTTCAGCCTATCTTTGTAGGAAAGATTTCTCATATATAGGATCAACTTCGTCATCCTTCTCTGTGTATTTTCCAGCGTATTTATGTAAATTCTGTAATGTAGTTACTAGAACTTAACAGCGTAATGTGCGTAATTTGCGTAATTTTACCAAAGACACATAAAGCTCAGGTTTTATATTATTTATACTTCTTGATATGAACCCAAGAATTATATTAGATTTATTGTAAGCAAGTTTATTCAGGTATACACAAATACATTACATAGATTATCATACATAGCAGCATATGTGTAGAGAACCTAGGATAACCCAAAAAAGTCAGACAAAGTGACTTATTTCCATTGGGGTCTTTTGTAAGCACGTATGCATTGTTGACTAAGCTCTACATTATTTAGTTTATAAGTATCAGTTATTTTCTTTTCCTGGGATTAGAACCTTACATTACTCCTCAATGAACTACATCTGCCACTTCTCTGACCACAACATCAGCTTATCTACTTTTGATATACCATTGATGGGAAGCCACTAATACATAAGTTCTGAAAGAAGCTACTGAGAAACGCAGAGTAATTCCTTTCTTCTGGCAATTCTACAAATGATTTCAACTTTTGAACAAGAAAGAACTTAAGTGAGAGGATCAAGAATGATGTGTAGCTCATCAGTGAACACCAAAGATTCGAATGACAACCAAGATTATTATTATTATAATCAAAAGAAGCGCTAAACCACAAGGGTTATACAGCATGGCAACCAAGAGCTAGGCAGATCCAAAAAGAATTCAAACATGAAGTGAATCATTCCTTAAGGAAATTTGCCAAGACCATTACCGGCGCTAGGCACTTACTTCTCCCAATATAATATTATTTTTGAAAAGGGTGGAGTGGTAAGCCATGGTAAGCAAGAGGAAGACCTTGACCAGATGACTAAAAGCTCTAGTGGCGAGTCATCTTATGACTAAGACTCGCGTCATGAAACAACTGTCCTGTTTCTTGATGAAGCTTAACTAACCTAACCAATCGACGTAACGTGCAGGAGGAGCAAGGAGATACCGACTTCCAGACCACAATCCAGAAGGGTTGAACCCATGCTACATTGACAAGAGAGAAATCTTGCCGGTTCGGTCCCCTCAAGGCTAAATACTGAAACCGATAATGTTTTCAATTTGTATGAGTTAACTGAAGGAATAAATAAATATTTTTGCAAATGATACAAAATTCCTATACAAAATAATAATCAAAATTATTAAATTCCTACAAGACTTGAATTGGTTGAACGAGAGGAGTGATAAAAAATGGAATTTAGTATTACCAAGTCCCATATTATGGAAGGAATTATACAGTGATTTGACCTATAAATTCATTCAATACAGTTGAAAATAAAAATAAAAATACAACCATGCACAACACGTACAAGCCAAATCATAATAGGAAAAATAAAACCATTTAAACCAGTAAACAATAACTATTATTAATTAAAAACTCATTAAATTATTGTGAAAAGACTAGCCTAAAATTTCCCCGAGGTCCCTTCGGGTATGCCAGTAATTATTAAAACAAATATGACTGATGCAAAAATTTAAGCCGAGAGCATCTAGTTTTAAATGTGCTTTCTTAAAAGATGGAAAAGAAAAAAAGGTTAAAAAGAACACATGCACATTCCCATGTTAACTTCTCAATACCAACGTGATTGTAATGGTGTTGAAAGCACCTAACAGATATAAAACCCACTTGAATACTGACACACTACTAGCGGCAGGCACAAGATAAACACTTGTGCCGAGGGTGACGACACCTCGTAGGGGAAGTACGATGACGTGATGTGAACACTTGTGCTGAATATGGCGACACCTGGAATGGGAAGTATGATGACGTGCTGCAAACTCAAGTGTTGAGTGTGAGAGCACTTCCGAAGTGAGTGTTGACATGTAGATTGAAAAGATATTATAAGTTATTTGACTGATGATTACTAAATATATACTGTGTCTACGAAGTCATTTGCCTTTTTCAAATATTTATTACAATATGGTGAAAAAATATGAAATTGTGATTTTCTGAATACCACAGATAAATTATCATAATATGAAGTTACCTGACAGATGTATTGGGAGAGGATTCCTTAAACGCACCCAAGCTCTTCTTATATCATGCTTTTAAAATCCTTCATGTGGGGGCTTGTGAAGGATTATGCTTTCCAGATACCAGTAGCTGACATTAAAACACGTCATGGTAGAATAAATGATAGCATCAGAAGTCACACTGGATATATTCACCAATACGTGGAATGAACCGAAATAGCATTTAGATGTGTTATGGGCCATTAGAGGTGCACATACTGAGATTGAAAAGATAAGACAATCGAGAAATGGGAAGTACAATGCCTGCACTTTAAGGAGTGGTTTGGGATATTGGCAGTTTGGAGGGACTTTTAAACTGTCGTACCTGAGTGCCTCTGAAAAGGCAGTGATTATGTATGAGTGATGGTGAAAGTGTTGAATGATGAAATTTTTCTTTCTTTTCCGGTACCCTGTTCGGTTAGAAAATGGCGACTATTAATTTTTATATATATATACATGTATATATATATATATATATATATATATATATATATATATATATATATATCTTTCTTCTTTTCTTCCAACAGGTCGGCCGTCTCCCCCCGAGGCAGGGTGGCCCAAAAGGAAAAACGAAAGTTTCTCCTTTTACATTTAGTAATATATACAGGAGAAGGGGTTACTAGCCCCTTGCTCCCGGCATTTTAGTCGCCTCTTAAGACACGCATGGCTTACGGAAGAAGAATTCTGTTCCACTTCCCCATGGAGATAAGAGGAAATAAGAACAAGAACTAGGAAGAAAATAGAAGAAAACCCAGAGTGGAGTGTATATATATGCTTGTATATACATGAATGTGTAGTGTTATCTAAGTGTAAGTAGAAGTAGCAAGATGTACCTGAAATCTTGCATGTTTATGAGACAGAAAAGACACACCAGCAATCCTACCATCATGTAAAACAACTACAGGCTTCTGTTTTACACTCACTTGGCAGGACGATAGTACTTCCCTGGGTGGTTGCTGTCTACCAACCTACTATATATATATATATATATATATATATATATATATATATATATATATATATATATATATATATATATATATATATATATATATATATATATATATATATATAATATATATATATATATATATATATATATATATATATATATATATATATATATATATATATATATATATATATATATATATATATATATGTCGTGCCGAATAGGTAAAACTGGTCAATTAGCAAGAACTCATTTAAAATTAAGTCCTTTCTAAAATGTTCTCTTATACATTTAAAAGGTATATTTTTCATTTATGTAATATAAAAATTAATGATTTTGTACCAAAAGTACCTTAGGAAACTTACCTAACCTTATTATAACAAGCGTAATTTAATTTAGCTTAATCCAACTTAATATATTTTAGATAAGTTTACAATAATTTAATAATAGACAAACACAATGAAATATTTTTTTCGTTAAGTTCAGAATGATTTTTGCGAAATTATTGCATACACAAATTTTCGCTTGCCTTATTCCGCAAGAAAAGCGTTGCTATTTACCTATTTACCTATTCGGCACGACATTATATATATATATATATATATATATATATATATGTACTCACCTAGTTGTGGTTACAGGGGTCGAGACATAGCTCCTGGCCCCGCCTCTTCACTGGCCGCTACTGGGTCACTCTCCCTGCGCCATGAGCTTTATCATACCTCTTCTTAAAGCTGTGTATGGAACCTGCCTCCACTACATCGCTTCCCAAGCTATTCCACTTCCCGACTACTCTGTGACTGAAGAAATACTTCCTAACATCCCTGTGATTCATCTGAGTCTTCAACTTGTGTGTGTGTGTGTACTCACCTAATTGTGGTTGCAGGGGTCGAGACTCAGTTCCTGGTGTGTGTGTATATGTGTATGTGTGTTAGTTACCATTTTGTCCTAGGCACATGTCTATTAGACACTAGGCCTGTTGTATGTGTGTGTGTGTGTGTGTGTGTGTGTGTGTGTGTGTGTGTGTGTGTGTGTAACGAAACACTTCGAAATGTTTCCGCCCCGCCGGGAATTGAACCCGGGCCCTCCGTGCGTGAAGCGAGAGCTTTAGCCACCAGGCCACCGGGGCACGTATGTGTATGTGTGTATGTGTGTGTGTATGTGTGTGTGTGTATGTGTGTGTATGTGTGTGTGTGTGTATGTGTGTGTATGTGTGTGTGTATGTGTGTGTGTGTATGTGTGTGTGTATGTGTGTGTGTATGTGTGTGTATGTGTGTGTGTATGTGTGTACTCACCTATTTGTGGTTGCAGGGGTCGAGTCATAGCTCCTAGCCCCGCCTCTTCACTGATTGCTAATAGGTCCTCTCTCTCCCTGCTCCAAGAGCTTTATCAAACCTCGTCTTAAAACTATGTATGGTTCCTGCCTCCACTACGTCACACTCTAGGCTATTACACTTCCTGACAACTCTATGACTGAAGAAATACTTCCTAACATCCCTTTGACTCATAGGAGTCTTTAACTTCCAACTGTGACCCCTTGTTTCTGTGTCCCCTCTCTGGAACATCTTGTCTCTGTAAACCTTATCTATTCCTCGCAGTATTTTATATGTCGTTATCATGTCTCCCCTAACCCTCCTGTCCTCTAGTGTCGTCAGGCCGATTTCCCTTAACCTTTCTTCGTAGGACAATCCCCTTAGCTCTGGGACTAGTCTTGTTGCAAACCTTTGCACTTTCTCTAATTTCTTGACGTGCTTGACCAGGTGTGGGTTCCAAACTGGTGCTGCATACTCCAGTATGGGCCTGACGTATATGGTGTACAGAGTCTTGAACGATTCCTTAGTGAGGTATTGGAACGCTATTCTTAGGTTTGCCAGCCGCCCGTATGCTGCAGCAGTTATCTGATTGATGTGTGCCTCAGGAGATGTGCTCGGTATTATACTCACCCCAAGATCTTTTTCCTTGAGTGAGGTTTGCAGTCTTTGGCCACCTAGATTATAATCTGTCTACGGTCTTCTTTGCCCTTCCCCGATCTTCATGACTTTACATTTGGCAGGGTTAAATTCAAGGAGCCATTTACTGGACCAGGCTTGTAGCCTGTCTAGGTCTCTTTGTAGTCCTGCCTGATTCTCAACTGATTTAATTCTTCTCATTAACTTCACATCATCTGCAAACAGGGACACTTCTGAGTCGATTCACAGCTCCTGACCGCTGTAACCTGGCTCTGTGTGGGGGGGAATAAATATTATCCAGAGAATTTGTAGTGTGGAAATTAGGAGGTGTGGAGTTACTAAAAGAATTATTCAGAGGGCCGAAAAGGGGATATTGAGGTGGTTTGGTCATTTAGAGAGGATGGAGGAAAATAGGATGACTTGGAAGGTGTATAAATCAATAGTGGATTTGAGAAGGGGTAGGGATCACCCTCGGAAAGGATTGAGGGATGGGGTAAAAGAGGTTTTGTGTGCAAGGGGCCTGGACACACAGCAGGCATATATGAACGTATCAGACAGGAGTGAATGGAGACGAATGGTTTTTGGGACCTGATGAACTGTTGGAGTGTGAGCCGGAGTTGAGTCCTGGAGGTGGGAAGTACAATGCCTGCACTTTAAAGAAGGGGTTTGGGATATTGGCTGTTTGGAGTGACATTTAAACTGTTTGGTAAAAGGGCACAAGTGCAACTAATGTGACATTTTATTGTGGCAACGTTTCGCTCTACAGGAGCTTTATCACGCCGGCTTGATAAAGCTCCTGGAGAGCGAAACGTTGCCACAATAAAATGTCACATTAGTTGTACCTGTGTCCTTTTACCTAACATATTGTTGGTAATTCTATCAACATTATGACATCTAAACTGTCATATTTGGGCGCCTCTGCAAAGACAGTGATTTTGTGTGAATGATGGTAAAAGTGTTGAATGACGGTGAAAGTGTTTCTTTCTTTTTTGGTTCACCCTTTATTGGTTCACACACACACATACAAATAGGTGAGTACAGGGCAGAACTACAGAGGGATCTGGACAGG
>WNWK01011270.1:35000-50000 GCA_009830355.1 Cherax destructor
CCTGTTGGGGAGCGATGAAATGAACATTACACGCAAATATTCCAATAACACCCCATAATGCAGTATCCTTATTGGCCATATATACCTCATACATCTGAGTATTTACTCTTCCATCCCAAGTCACGTATGTCTGAATCCATAAGATAGATAGTATAAAAAATAAAAAAGGCACAATACCCTGACTAGAACAGTACACAAATAACCCTCACATAGGAGACTGAAACTCAGGACGACGTTTCAGTATCATATGTGAGGGTTATTTGTGTATCTAAAATATTATCAGTATTTGTCGCAATTACTTTTAGCCAGTTCAAAATTGTTACAACCAGCTGCACTATTAAGAAATTTCAGAATCGAGAAACTGAAGATCACAGATGCGGCGGATGCTGAGGAAGAGAGAAACAAGATCACTTAATAGACTGTCCACGTAACGAAAAGTAGCAAATGTACATGCCACTGCACACACACACTCATGTTTTAATATTGTTACATGCTAGATGCATAACGTGTACATTTTGCAATAAAATAAATTTAAGGCTTATACTGTTTCAGCGTTCTGTATAAATAACATCAAATTTTCTTCCCGCGTCTGTATTGCATCTTTCATGCTATAATTTTTATAGCTGAATGACCATCTTAGCTCAAATAATTTTTCTCTAAATGAATATATTTAGAATCTTGAAGGCTTTAATTAGTCCTCATAGTTTGCATTTCCTTTGACAAAATGGTATTAGTCAACTTGCTTTTCGCTCTACATTTTTCTACATATTCTAAGTATTTAGGGGACAACATTTTTTATGTGTTTAAAGGCTACATTCTAACAGTTTATAGAGAAATCTCTGGTTCTGTCATTTTAAAGAGTTGTTTTTATCTACATTTAAAGTCACTTTCCATGGTCTTGACCTCTGCTAGCTTGCCAATTATGCCTCTGAATATTTATATAATCGGCCTCGGAAGTAGTCGCCTTAAAAAGCACTTCGTTTTCAAAAGCAACATTGAAATTTTGTCACGCTAACAATGGCAGGCCACACTTAATCTTAACTTAAACTTAAACTTGACATTCTTACCGGTTACTCTGCAACTTAGATTTGGATCGCGATCGCTTGGATGATTTTGAATATCTGTAGTGATCGGGCATGGGAAGGGTTGAGGCATAGCCGTGCTCCATCTCTGCACAGAAGGAAACAGTAAAGGTATTAGTACATGGGCATGGGAAGTGTTGAGGTACAGCTGTGCTCCATCTCTGTAGGATGAAAACGAGAAACAGTCGAGCCATTAATACCTGGACATAGGATTGAAGCATAGCTATATTCCACCTCTTCGTTATTCCTCTAAGAACAACACAACAGAATTAAGACTTATGTGTTGCTGTCATGAACACTTACACAAAACACAATGTATTTCCAAAATAGTCACCTTCGTGAATAACAGCGATTCATATACACTTAAGTATTATGGAATTAGAATGTGCTCAATTGCCATTAACGTTTTAGTTCTCTTAATAAAATGCTGGCATTGATGCCAAGTGAGTCATTATATTTAAAAAAACATGTATAGATCCTGCAGACACAAGCATTTGAGAAAACGCTGATTACAACACTAATAACACGAAGCAAATAAATTCAACTCATCAAGTAGTCAACATGTCAGTGAGTTTTTTTTTTTATCAGATTGTGTTAACTTGTTGCTAAGATTTTCCTCAGCGAATGCTTCAATAAAGGATGGCTTTTATACTAAAATAAGTCATAAAAAATCTAGAAAATTTTCGTACCTCTACTAAGCCTCTGTCCAGGTGTGTTTAATTAGCAACATTATTTTCATTTAATTACAGAAATTTAATTTCACTACAGTTAAAGCTGTTTATAGAATGTGTTTCCGAAGCCTGCTAAAGTTTTGAAGTCTGACAAGTTTGCAGGTCTTTTCTTTCCATCTCTTGAAAATATAACATGGCAGGTAAATTTGAAAAAAAAAATCATTTCATTCATTATAAACTTTACTTTCCTGTAATAACTTTAGAGACCTGGTCTAAAACTTGACCAAGCAAATGATGATCCTCGTAACAGGGCTGCTGAGACGGTGACTCCCGGAATCGTCTTCAGGTGACCCTCAGGTAACCTAAAGTTTGAAATATTTTTTTTTTGAGCCCCACTGGCTTAACTTCATCTGTAACTTCTATTTTCGCCAACTTGTTCAAAAATCTCCGGGGTTTTTTTCAGACTATTCTCGCCCGTTCAAGCACCTTGAGTATCCTGTGCGAAATACGTTGTGTTCATATATCCATTGGGCTTTCTATCCTTTCATATCGTCAAGTTCGATCTCTTTTAATCTCTCCTAAGAGGTTATTTATCTTAGTTTTCAGACTTCTTGCAGCAGATGTATAATTACTTATGTGTTACAGGATCAGAGCTCATGAACGCGGTGTTCCGTATATTGCTATAAATTTATCGTACAAGTTTTAAAATTCCTAACAGTTTTGACACGCTATTTTTTATTGTAGTTCATTATACCTGACTACTGTATTTGCGAAGAAATATTTTTACAATAAACCGTCTACGTAGTTCTCCTTAATGATGGCACCAAAACATTTTTGTTTTATCTTCCTGGAATTCATTTTGTTGCATGTTTTTTTCTTTTATCTTTTTCTCTTCTATATTTTTAAAGGTGCTGACACCATACTACAGCCACACATAACAATTTTCGTCTAACATATGTTGTACAAAAACAATCGGCATCCCGCTATCCAAATATAGAAGGCTATTTTAAATGTTTTCTGTACAGTATTGCATAAGGGTTTCTCACTGTTACATTTAAATTATTTTTCTGGTGATAACTTGTTGTATATAATCATTCCAAGATGTTTACTTTCCAAATGTTTATAAAATTGTATTACAAATTATGCAGAAATGAAAAATATAAAGCCACAATACTATATAATACTGAAGTCTGCAACAACTCGCCAAAAACCCGTACTAAGACGAGGAAGCTTATAACGACATTTCAGTCCGTCCTGGAACATTGTTAATTCACAACTTTGACTCATATTTTCACTTTCACCCATTTCCGTTACAAGGCATTTATCAACATTAAATTCCATATGTTCATTTAGTCATTTTACTGAAAAAAAAATTCTACAATTTTATAGAGATTTTGAGTTCCTACTTTACATAAGACTGGTATATCCAGACATTAATATAATTATTTATTACTTCTAGTTAGTTATTTACCCAAACTAAGAATATCATCAGGATAAGCACTGAGCCTTGTGAAGATCCCCTTAGACATTCTTTTTTAACACTTCCACATATGAAATTTCTCATTTATTCTTTTAATTCACGTTTTACACCTATAATTTTCAAATAAACCTCTAATGAGAATCTCCATCAAAAGCATTCTTTAAAACTTAAATAAATGCAATCTGACTCTCCGTTTCATTTTTCAATAATTCCCTTAACATTCTAAATAACTCAACAGATATATAGAATATAGACTATATAATTTATATAGTTAATCTAAAGCTGAATTATTCATTTAATAGATTTTTTCCCTCATATTCTTTCATTCACTTTAATAACATACTCACGTTTCACCAGTTCCGGGTGAAACGTCGGACATGTTTCTTACACCTGCTGCCCCTGTTCACCTAGCAGTATGTGCCTGGGCATTAGTTGACTGTTGTGGGACGTATCCTGGAGAAGAATATTAAAGGACCCAATGGAAATAGGACCGACAATCCCCGATGACGCACACACTTTATTCTATTAACCTGGGTGTCTAACCGTCGGGTGAAAAAAAATCCTATCAAAATCTTAAATACCTACTTTAGAAATGTTATTTATGTGTTTACAAGCATTCTGTTATTATATCTATCATTGACTGAAAGTGTTAAAAAATAAGAAATCGACGCAGTATTGGTAGGAGTAAATTTTGTTATAACTTTACAACACACAAATAAAAATAATTCCATCAGTATTGGAAACTGTAAAATACGGTTGAGTATTAACTTTACTGCTACGACAACTGTAAAACAAATATAAGATAAAACCGAAAAAAATGTAATGGTATATTATTGGGAATAAATTTTACTGCTATGACTAAATGCAGAACAAAAATCATTCTTTTGGTAGTTAAAATTATAATATTGTTCACAATAGCTTTGCTATAACTGTAAAACACAAAAATATGAAATAATTTCATCACAGGAAAAGTGACTGAGAGAGGGAGAGCGAATTCTTAGTAATTAACAAAACTATGAAACCCACTTCAAGGACTGCGTCTAGCTTGAAAGGCCCTCCCTATACCCATTTTTTAATGTTGGCATACAACGCTGCATGACCCTTGTGGGTTTAGCGCTTGGTTTTGGTTAAATAATAATGCTGAAATAATATTTGTCATTTTCCATTTATGTGCCAATTAATTTACTGTGCCTTATTTTTATGAAATCGCACTTCATTCTTCTGCGCATTTCAACACAACCCATAGGAATACCTCGTCTGGATATACTACTGCTTTACTTCTGTCAATGTCAGTTATTATTTATTTTAACTTCATCTCTAGTTATTTCAATGAGCTTGATTTAACTGTACTAGGGTGTTGGGCTCCATATTGTTCCTAATGTACATTATGTTTCTTACTTGGTTACAGGCGTTAACCCTTATGTATCCTCATTTATGGATGCAAATAATAATGAAGGCAAAATGAAGAGGTTGAAAGAAGGCTACAAGAAGATCGGGGTGGGCTTAAGAACTGGTTGAATATATGGTTACTGCACTTTAGCCTGAGCAAAGTTGGGAATCCGCCAGATCAAATAGGCTGTAATGGCTTTGTGGGTCAGCGGGACACTTATAGCAACAGCCTGGTTACCCACCCACTCAAGGAAACGTGTCCAAAGGCCGGGCTGGTAAGGCAGGAAAGTCCTCGAAATCAGTCTCGTGTACTTGTTTAGGTTCAATTAATACTCGTAAATGCATTCTGAAATTTGTCATTTAATTATTCACATTCATATCGTCATTTAAAGACTTTACGTTCTTCGTTAGTCTAAATTCAATATATCTTAACTTTCACATTGAACTTAGTTTTTTATAAGTGAGAATAATAAAATTGGCTCACACTCTTCTCTTATTGTTACTTTTCGAAATATTTTGCTCGTCTTCATTTTCTTTATTCATTTCTAATTTATTTATATTCTTAATAGGACTGTGGGCCGAGATGTTATCTATATATTTATTTTTTCTTTTCCATTAGCTTACAGCACCTCTTATTAAACTGTTTTTCTCGTTTCTACTTTTTATTTTGGAGAAAAATTGTTAATACCAGTGTCTTTAAAATACAGTATCTAAAAATATTTTATTTAAATTATTCCCTTTTAGTGTACTTCAATATATTTAACACCTCTTTGCTAATTTAGACATGTTCTTTATGCTTTTTTCTGCTTCCTCGTGTATGACTGCATTTTCCAACTGGGATAAAGCTTACTTCCTTTCTAGTAAAATTAAGTTTAAAATAAGGTGTATTATTATATCTTCTCTAACACATGTTGTTTCTTTTAACAGTTTTGTTGACCATACTAACCTTGTAATTCATGCAACTTTATGATTAAAATTTCTTACGATAATATTTGTTTTCTTTTTTAATATACACTACTGAGTTCTGTTATTAATCTCCTTTTATCAAAACCTCTAATGTATGTATTATTAAAATGCGTTTTTTATATAATTTTATCTTCTATGTATTTTATATCTCCTACCTACAAGATTTCTACACTGCAAAAAAAAATTGAAGCTTTTTACATTAGTTTTACCAGTACTGCTATGCCAACTCCACCGTAAATTCACCAGCCACACCAGCATAATCTTACATATTAACAGCAACAACCTTACAGTCATATCAACACCTTATATATATTCCAGTCACAAACACCATAATACCTACACCGGGGCCAGGAGCTGAGTCTCGACCCCTGCAACCACAATTAGGTGAGTACCAGTCACAACACCTTACATACACTAGTCTCACTAACACCATATTGGATACACCTGTCATACCAACACTACCTTACATACAACAGTTACATAAACAACATACCATATTTGATACACGTCACACCAGCACCGCCCTGCATAGTCACACCAACATTTTTCAAAAAAATATGTATACACTAATCACACCTGTTATTGTCACCTGCTGCTGTAATGTTTTCTCACAGTTGTCCCAAGACAATGTTTGATGTCCCTTAGACAGTGGTTCAATACTGGTGCTACTACACGATGTTTAATGTCCCTGAGACAGTGGTTCAATACTGGTGCTACTACACAATGTTTGATGTCCCTTAGACAGTGGTTCAATACTTGTGCTACTACACAATGTTTAATGTCCCTGAGACAGTGGTTCAATACTTGTGCTACTACACAATGTTTAATGTCCCTGAGACAGTGGTTCAATACTGGTGCTACTACACAATGTTTGATGTCCCTGAGACAGTGGTTCAATACTTGTGCTACTACACAATGTTTAATGTCCCTGAGACAGTGGTTCAATACTGGTGCTACTACACAATGTTTAATGTCCCTGAGACAGTGGTTCAATACTGGTGCTACTACACAATGTTTAATGTCCCTGAGACAGTGGTTCAATACTGGTGCTACTACACAATGTTTGTTGCCTCCATTTGCAATGGTTGTTATTCCTTGACAATGTTGTCCCTAGACAATTTTTAATCCTTAAACAATATTTTTTATCCATAGACGATGTTTTGCTGTCCTTACATAATGTTTACTGTACACAATGTGTTTATTGTCTTTACACAATGTTTGTTGTTCATAGACAATGTTCTTACTCTAGATAATGTGTGTTGCCTTTAGACAATGTTGTCCACTAACAATGCTGAACCAAGACAATATTTATTGACCAAAGACAATGTTTGTTGACCCAAGACAACGTTTGCTGGCCCAGGCCAATGCTGATCTTAAATAATCCTTATCCCTAAGCTACATTTGCTGCCCATAGATAATGCTTCGTCCTCAGGAAATGTTCCTCTTCCCCCCAAGACAATGTTTATTGTTCTTGGGCAATGTTTTTTGTCGCTAGATAATATTTATTGTTCCGGGGTATTCCCACCCCCCGAGACAATGTTTGTTGCCCTTTGCGAAAATACTGACCCTTGACAATGTTACTCAAGGAAATGTTACATTACTGTTACTACTAGACAATGGAAATGCCCTACTGCCCTCGTAAATATCGTAGATAAGCGATTACAAGTTATGCACTTCTAAACCCATGATTAAAACTTCCATATTATTTTTCTTTTTTTAGTTAGAGCGGATGCCAACCACTTCTCACTTAAGTTTTCTGACATCCTGTTTTGGTTCTCTTCATGCTGGGCTCTCATGTTTTTCTCATGGTCATGTTAACAAGCACTGTATGTCAGTGTATTTATGCTTGATTTTGGTCGAGAACTGAACATGCCCGAGTGATTTTTTTTCCTCCTATTGTTAAAGCATAAGTATGTTCTGAACTGAACATGCCATGGTATAAAATCGATGTCTTTTCATCTTAACATTAAAGCATCGTGGAATTTTAGCATAATATTCTTACCCCGCTCCCGCCGTTCGATATATTCTGCAGCTTGGAGAAGCACTGCCAAGCTCATACTTGTTGTTAGAATAAATAAATCCACGTGAAAGCCGCGGACGAATCGCGGGGACGTGCACACTTTCACTCCACCGTGTCTGTAAGCCAACTACTGTCAAAATCTCGTAGCCACCTTGCTTAGAGAGGCTCTGGATATTACGAGTGCTCCCACTGGCTGCAGCAGTTTCTATGTGAGGCTGGAGACCAATAGCGAGGCAGCTTACACTGGGGCCAGGGAAGGCATCACGTGCGTTTCATGCCTGCTCCGCGCAAGGGTTGATGAGGACACGGCGCGACAAAGACATTCGTTTTCTCTAGTTTTGGCCTGAATACAAATTGTTTACTATATATTAATTGATACTACGTGTCGTGGTTTAATTTTTAATGAATCTGTGAAGAAAAACATCCCAAACACTAGTGTAAAAACACGAATCAAGGCATCATTTTAGTAAAGCTGCACAATGACTCAAAACCTCGGGAAACATAAAGAGATCACGCCCTAACTGCAGCGGGGAAGCTCGCCTTGCTAACACCCTCAGTCGTCTCTCTTGCTCTCTCTTGTTCATTTTACTTGTGGATTTTGCAGTGCTTTCTCTGCCTTTCCTAGAAGATACACCGAATACCTTAACCTCTTTTGCATCTTCACCATTCATCACACGAGTCAGGTGCTGTCTAATCTATGTATATAACTGATATAACAGCGATCCATTGCTTTGTTCTATGTTAATTTTGCATGAACATTAGTCAGGCAACATTTGTTTATATCACGAGGCTGCTTGACACACTTGCCAACTCTAATTTCTTGTTTTATTTATTTTGTTTTATTTACCAAGAAATTAAATTAAGCTTGTTGTCAAGATTATGCATTACTGTTTCAATATATGCAGTGCTATCAAAATGGCTTAAGTAGTATCATAAGATACAAATTGATTAGTGACAAATATACCTGAAAGTTTTATCAGATCAACATTTGCAAAATCGTTTGTGTTAGGCAATAGATTTTTTCACCCTCCAGTGAAATGTATAGTCATAAGATACTAGTGTATTCTTCCTCAAAAGTAATATATATACATAGGTTACTAGTGAGTTTAAAGCCTATCGACTACATATGGGACATTAACCATTCTGTAGACTGGACTAATGCCAAAGAATTACTTCCTTGTATTACGTTTGTTCAACATAATGCTGAAGTCTCTGATTAAACATTCACAATATATTTCGATTCTAAAATCTGTTATTTGTAAGGTAGACAATTTTACATTCCAAAATACAGCTGATGATGTAAATGGGAATCCTACTACACGAATTAATGATCTTACGTTCATTTCCCTGTTGACATATTAGCATTACTATCTTCTTTAGTTTTAATAAACTAAATTCTGTGCTTAAATTGTGTAGTTCATTCACTTGTTTTTATTCAATTGTACTTATTGCGCAATGTGTGTGGTATATTAATTGGTTTGTGCCTTGGGCAATGTGTCAATTTTAGTTAAAAATGGCACAATAGTGTTCACAAATAACCCGCACATAGCAGAGAGGAGCTCAAGATGACGACTGGAAATGGTCCAAGTCGGACCGAAACGTCGTCATAAGCTCCTGTCTGCTGTGTGGGTTATTTGTGTATTGTTTCAGTCACGGTATTGTGCCTTTCTGTTATTTATTTACACAATAGTGTTGGTTTAATGTACATCATAATTTAGGATTCTTGAATGCTAAAGTTCAATTAATTAAATTTTATCCATTTAGTTTTATTTGACTGGGACATACTTATTTTTTCTGTTGAAAATTAAGCCAATCATTGCCCTGTGAGAAAAAAAAATATTAAATCCTACTTTAGCCTTAATGAACTTTGTGAATTTTTCAGTTCTAAAGATAATTAAATGAATATTAAACATTTAGCTTTTATGTACAAGTTGTATATATTAAATTGATTTGTTCCTTGAACATTTTGTTAAAAAATAAATGAAAAGCTCAAATTAAGCCTATTAAACTACTGTTATCCAGTTTTGTGCTGATAAAATTAATGTTAACTAACCTAAACGTTATGAAACTCAAAGTTTTAAGAAAATAAGGACTGCAGTAAGCTAACCTATGCACATTAATGTCCCAAGAGTATATAACAAAGAACTGACTACCAGGCCATTAGTTATAGCATATACTTTTTATCCACTATTCTGTAACACTGGGAGAAATTTTAGTTTATTCAATTCTTCATTGAACTGTCTTTGAAAGCAGCGTTTATATTAAAATATTAAAGAGTTTAATGTAGGGCCAACACCAGCATAATCTCACATTCCGTATTACGTTCAGCACAACAGACTGCTTTCTTGGCTTTATTGATGAATTTACGTGGGTATTGTAAGGTTCATGTGATCTTATTGATTTTTCTAGCTTCTCCATTAAAAAAAAACTCAGTGTTACATATCCTAAGGGCTGTCAGAAACAAGTAAATATGCTCAAATGATAACCATAAATTTTAAAGAGGTGGACAGGTAAGCCAGCGGAAGGCCTCGGTCAGATGACCAAAAACTCCAGCTGCGGGTCATCATATGACTAAGACCCGTGTCAGGAAACACTTGTCCTGTTTTCTGACAAACTATATCTAACCTAACCCAAGTAAATATGCTCTGTTTAACTCGTTTATGTTGATGAAGCAATGGTGTATAGGGATATATACAGACCTAATAGCAGTTTTTCTGAAAGGATATATAATAGTGTGAAAAGAAATGATGGAAGAGGGGCATGAGGAGTACCCCTCTTGATCAGAAAATAATGAAGCTATGAATAAATGAAAATCCTAATGATGAGGAATAATCATTATCCAGTAACGTAAAATATTAATGGATGACCCCAAGTTAGTATTGGCTGTTATGTACAACCCATCATTCAACATAGTAGACGACCCAAACAATAATGTGACATGAATAACACTGTGAGTTAGTAGAAACAACAGCACAGTGGCTAACAGGACTACAGCCAAATTACTAATCATAAATAACTTCAAAGAGACAAATATACTGAAAAATGAAAATTTGTGTGGCAATCCACACATCAAATAGGACAAAATCCAATGTTCAGTGAACCCAGTGAGACTATACCTTATGTTCACCTGAAACAAATGAGCAAGATAAAATAAAACACAGTACTTCTAGAGGATCGTGGGGTCATTGTTTACTAACTTTCGAATGATTCACAAAGAAAAAAAAAGCACAAAACTAGAAAACATAGGTTACGCTCATGGTATGAGAAGTTTCGGAACAAAAGACTAAGGAAAACTGAGTTAACAGTAAAGACCAAATAAAACAAATTATGGAGTACCTTATTCAGAGGTGTTGGGAAGCGATAGTTTTGTTACCATAGAAAGAGAAACAGGGAATGAATATAGAAAATATTTAGTTCGTTTGGCACTACAAAAAAAAAAACTATAGAAAACTAAAATGAATGGCAGTACAGATACATTTCAGTGCTACAAACCAGTACAAGAGCAAAATGTAAATACATTGAGATGATGGAAACAGAGTTAATTTGAAAATGGCTTATATAAGCAAAAAAATAATTTATCCAAACTTTTCCATTGTCACATTTAAAGAAAAATAATAGTAAAGGAGTAATTAATAAGACTGAGGAGGGAAAGAAACATAAAAAAGGAGAGAATTGTGAGAGGAAATCAACGTAGAACAATTAAGCAAAGGAGTAGAGAAATTACCGACGGACCTCGATATATCAAAAGAGGAAAGGGCAATAACGCTGAGCAACCACTAACCCAAATCTTCAATAAATCGACAGAAACTGTTAAGACTACTGAGATTTGGAACACGTCTAACGTAATTTTAATATCAAAGAATAACAACTGACGGGAAGCACTGAACTACAGACTGGTGTCCCTGCCAAGTATTAAAGGAAATATCATGGATAAGTAAGAGATTCGTAGAGGAGTTATAAAGTCGGGATTTATGTAAGAATAATAACGCGTGTCCGAGGATGGAAAATTTTGTCTCAAGAACCTGACGTAAACCTATGACAGGAAGAAAAAGATTGATGGTCCTCGACGAGGGTCGGAATGGGTGCATGTGACGAGTAGTGGTTCCACAAGGGCTAGTGCTGTTTCTTGTATATGTAAATGGCATGACCGAAGGGATAAAGTCTAAGGTATCCCTGTTCGCAGACGACGTGAAACTAATGAAGAGAATACAAGCGGACGAGGACCAGGAATGGCTTGGTCTGACAAATAGGTCCTGGAGTTAACCCCACCAAGTGCAAATTTATGAACCTTGATTAAAAACAAAGAAGACCGCAGATGGAGTACAGGCTCTGGGGGCAAAGGCTGCAAACCTCACTCAAGGAGGAGGGCCTTGGGGTAAGTATCATACCAAACATATCCCCTGAAGCACACATCAACCAAATAACTGCTACAGCAAATGTGCATGTATGTCCTATGAGGAGAGGTTAAGGGAACTCAATCTGTTGACACTGAAGCACCGGACTAGGGGGGATATGATAACGACGTATAAAATACTAAGAGGAAATGACAGGGTGAACAGGGATAGAATGTTTCAGAGATGATGAATAGGAACAAGAGGGCACAGCTAGAAGTTGAAAATTCAGATGAGTCATAGGGATGTTAGGAAGCATTTCTTAAGCCTTAGAGTTGTTAGAACAATCTGGAGAGTGAAGTGGTAGAGGCGGGATCCATACATAGCTTTAAGAAGAGGTACGATAAGGCTCTTGAAGCCAGGAAAGAGTAGACCTAGAAGCGACCGGCAAAAAGGGGGGCCAGGAGCTGTGACTCGATTCCTGAAACCACATGTAGGTGAGTACCCACAGAGAACAGACAGGAAAGAGAAGGATCATTGCTTAGATATGGAAAGAATGAAGAACTCAAAAGAGACATTGTTCAAAAACCACGAGGATCATCAAACAGCACGAAAGGAACATGTTAAAGATCTGGGAATAATTTTGTCAGCTGACCTTTTTTCAAGGAACACAATAAGGTAAATATTACGACAGCCAGGAAAATGACGAGGTGGATAATGAGAACTTTCAAAACAAGATAAATAATTCCAGTGGTAATACTATTCGATTAACTTGTGCTCTCTCGTTTAGAGTATTGTTTAGTGTTGGCGGCCCCGTTCAGGGCAAGGAAGATATGAGAGTTGGAACAGATTCAGAGATCAAAAAAAATATTTAAATTACTGGGAATGCCTTAAAATCCTAAATATGTACTCGCCAGAGCAGAGAGAGAGAGAGAAGTACTTGATAATATATGTGGAAAATATTTACGGGTCTAGTCTCAAATCTGCACACTGCTGTAACAACATGCTGGAGTGAGGAATATGGGAGAAAGTGCAAAATAAACCCAGTGAAAAGCATGGGCCACCGTGGGCACAATAAGAGAACATTGTATCAACATCTGTGTCCCAGACTATTCAACATCTTTCCAGACTATAATAGAAATACTATTAAGTGCCACATCAGCAATAGCCTGGCTGACCAGGCAAGAACCAGACAAACCTAACCAAGGGCCGGCTCCGGGAGTCGAAAAATTCTCGAAGCTCATCAAAGAAATATCAAAGGAGGACTAAGTACATTTCATATTCAATGACTGCAGGAAGGCATTTGACACGGTACTGCATCGAATACTAATGCACAAACTCGAAAGTCAGCCCTCCAAAAAACTGGGAAAATTAAAGAACGAATAAGGAAATGCCTAAACATTTGGTAATACACATGGTGGGATCTCACAATACTCCACTGACCCATAATAGTAGTTTGTATTGTAAAAAGAAACTTGGTGCAGAGAAAGCCTTTATTATTGATGCAATTTTGCTCTTTGTAGAACTTTATAAAATCGTCATTTTATAAAACTACACGTAGCGAAACGTAGTCTATGATAAAGGTTTGATTGGCACTGTTTCCATACGTGTCAACAGTAGTTGCCAGCCTCCATCCCTCATGCTCTCGTGAGTCCATCTGTCTCGCTCATATTTTCAAGAGAACTAATCTATATGGTAATTAACCATTTCTTTGCACAAGCACACACACTCGCACAATGATAGCAAAAAAACTAAAATTAAAATCAGATTGCCTTTCTCATTCATCACCGTCAGTGACTCGTTGCCATTTCCGAAATTTATGCATTTATTGACTTAAAACAAGAGTAAGGGAGGTGAGCCAGACTCGGCCTACACAATGTCGCAGTCTGGACAAAAATGTTTTTTACACCACCGAATTTTTTTTTCACTAAAAACACCAAATCAAAATATATTATATATATATATATATATATATATATATATATATATATATATATATATATATATATATATATGATTGAAAAATAAGAGAAATTGGTTAATAATTTAATCGGAATAAATCTCATTATGTGACTGAAGATGGTGTCTAGTGAAGATAATAGTGTTTGTAGACTTGTGATGGGACAAGTAAATCAAAATGAAATCAAATAACAGCTACACACATTCAGAACTGGGAAGTAAGAGCACTTCCCTTCACCCTGGCAGATAACGTTCTTACATCACCATGTTTAAATAACTCCTGCTTTCACCAAGAAACTAATCACGCAGCTCTTATCTTCAGCACACTGCTTAATGCAATGTTTAAACACACTATTTACAGAATAAAAAAAATACACAGTAAGCGGGAAGTTCCGCCATCCTGAAAGATTATTACAGCTTAGCGAAATGCTAGAATAAATAACTGTATTTCACCATGAAAAATGTATGCCATTCGCATTGCTCTCAAGCTTGCAGAAGCTACAACCACACAGTTTATTGATATCAGGTTGAGTTGCGGGTGCACAATACCCTCCAACTCGCAGGATGAGCTGCGGGTGCGCAATACCCTCCCACTCGCAGGATGAGCTGCGGGTGCACAATACCCTCCCACTCGCAGGATGAGCTGCGGGTGCGCAATACCCTCCCACTCGCAGGATGAGCTGCGGGTGCACAATACCCTCCCACTCGCAGGATGAGCTGCGGGTGCACAATACCCTCCCACTCGCAGGATGAGCTGCGGGTGCGCAATACCCTCCCACTCGCAGGATGAGCTGCGGGTGCGCAATACCCTCCCACTCGCAGGATGAGCTGCGGGTGCGCAATACCTCCCACTCGCAGGATGAGCTGCGGGTGCACAATACCCTCCCACTCGCAGGATGAGCTGCGGGTGCACAATACCCTCCCACTCGCAGGATGAGCTGCGGGTGCGCAATACCCTCCCACTCGCAGGATGAGCTGCGGGTGAACAATACCCTCCCACTCGCAGGATGAGCTGCGGGTGCGCAATACCCTCCCACTCGCAGGATGAGCTGCGGGTGCACAATACCCTCCCACTCGCAGGATGAGCTGCGGGTGCACAATA
>WNWK01011270.1:57500-65402 GCA_009830355.1 Cherax destructor
ATGGGAAGTACAATGCCTGCACTTTAAAGGAGGGGTCTGAGATAGTGACAGCTGGGAGGGACTTTTCTCAGCTGTCGTATCTGAGCTCCTCTGCAAAGACAGTGATTATGTATGAGTGTGGTGAAAGTGTTGAATGATGATGAAAGTATTTTCTTTTGGGGATTTTCTTTCTTTTTGGGTCACCCTGCCTCGGTGGGAGACGGCCGACTTGTTGAAAAAAATAATATATATATATATATATATATATATATATATATATATATATATATATATATATATATATATATATATATATATATATATATATATATATATATATACATATAGTCCACTGAGAACAATAAACGTTTATAATACCAGAGAGTATGAACAGATGACTTGGTGGTGAGTGTGGCTCAGGTGTGATGGTACGTGATGCTGCATTTGCCTTCTCTCTCTCTCTCCATTTTACGCCCTTTGTTTTCACCTAACATTTCACTTTTCATCTCTTCCCTTTCATTTTCTTTTCTCCATTTACCCGTTTCTTTTCCTTTCTCTCCTTTGTTTCAATTTTATTTCTCTCCGTTGCTGTCTAGAGCCTCCATCGCTCCTTGCACTGAATGACCCACATGGGTTTAGTGTTTCATATAAACAGCATTAATATATCCGTTGCTGCCTCACTTCTCATCTTTCTTTTGCTCTGTTCCTCGCATTTCCTCTACTCATTGCTAACTCATCTGGCCTCTCGTCTTTACCCACATTTTCTTCCTCCGAAACATTCATTTCTAAGAACAAATATTAATGGAGAACAATTAAAATGATTATGAAGCGATTTCCTATTTTTTTGGGTCAAGATTGAATTTCGTTTATTGGTAAGTAATTCAGGTGGCGCTGCCAGGTCAGGTCGGAGCCGCCTCTCCTGACCATGTACGACACCACAACCTGCCCATAAGCGATGGTGGTGATGCTGGTAGTTTTGGTGATGGTTGTGGTGCAATGGCAGTAAGCTGGTCCATGGCCACACCTGTCCAGTCTCCTTTTACGTACAATATATTTTTGTTGATCACCGCAGTTATGACCTTCCTGGGTAAAAATGTTAAAAGATGTAATTCAAATTTAGTGTATATAAGCTTTGTAAATAATATGTCCATTGTCTTTTAACGTCTTCAATTACCATACCCACCAGAATTATGGAGACAACTGCTTCCTCATTAGACCAAAACCGGACCAACATAACACACAAAAGATAATCACTGACACGACTCACTGAACACCAATCCATTATTCTACTCACGAACATCACTAAATCAACACTTTTAAATAAAAGCAAATTACTTTAAACAAAACATATCTTTTTAAACAAATCGCCACTTTAAACAAATCACAAACTCCACAACGAATTATTTGTTCGTATTATTATCATGGAGAAGCGATAAACCCGTATGTTTCATAAAGCGCTTGGGCAATGGCCGGTAACTATGTTTGATGGAAGGGAAAAAAGAAGAGTAGCTCTAATTCCTTGGATATATATATATATATATATATATATATATATATATATATATATATATATATATATATATATATATATATATGTAGATGAATGGTTCAGAGAACCGACAAGTTGATAAATTAGACACATGTGCAACACTTGGGTATATTTAATGAGGAAAGGTTTCGCCCCACAGTGGCTTCAAGATTGATGGACTGAACACATCGATTCCAGGATGAGGGATTGATTACCTCTAACTCCTCCTCTCCTTACTACTTTCTGCTTTGTATTGGACTGATGAAGCCACTGTGTGGCGAAACGTTTCATCATTAAAGATACCCAAGTGTTGCTCATGTGTCAAATTTATCAAGCAAATTATTATCATTAGTCACGGGGAAGAGCTAAACCCACAGGGGTCATTCAGCGCAAGGGGAGTGGAAGGCAATCAGTTCTAGCCAAGGAAGGGGAGGGTAGGGTCACTTAATTGGATCAAAAGCCCGTCACCGGCATCAAGGCACCTTCCTTGAGGGGACGCAACAACTCACTCGGTAAATACAGCAAGGTTAATAACCTACTTCTCTTAATGTTTACCTTTAATTAACCTCTTGATGCCACTATCAACACAGAGCTCGGCGGGACACAAAATTTACATTGGTGAGTAGGTGGTTCAAGTCATGGTTGATATTCTTTGGGATAACGAATCCATGACTAACTTTTCATCCAATCATTCCTTAGCTTATTAGGTTTAAAGTCTATCGACTATACGATAGGATACTTTAGTCCCTAAAATGAAGATTAAAGTAAACTCTTAACTCATACAAGAGATATACACATCTGTCAGTGTATCTATCCCTGTTGGCACAATATTGTTACTCTTAAAATATAGTACTTGCATCCTTCGTATATTTGTGTAAGTTCTAATGCACATAATCACATTTTTACTTAAAATTTTACGTATTCAATATCTAAATTATGCTTATAATTATGACATATTCAAAATTTTTATATTTATGACAATGCATGGTCAAAAATATTTACGTATAATCTGACACATTGCAGGTACCAGTGACTCAACTGGATGTAGAGGCGGAAAGCCGACAGATGAGCATAAATACACGATAAGAGTGTGTTCATTAAATAGTGACTAACAATTTCCTTACATAATTGTGCTGTTTCGCAAGCTTTATGTTGTGATTATAGTCATCAGGTACACTGTCCTGACACGGGTCTTAATCAAACGATAATTCGTCACTGGTTCCCAAGGGTCGGTTTTTTACTAGTGGGTGACCGTTCCATCCATGGCGTGGGATGGATTACACTCATAATCTGCTGCTGACACAGTATGACAAGGAAACGGCAGATCTTCTTGTGTTCGTGTGGGGCCAATCCGGCTGTATCCTGACCCTCGCGGGGCTCGAAGGTAACTTGGCTGGTGAGTTCTTCCTGTCATTTTGAAGTGCCCACTGTGGATGTAAGCTTGTATAAGGATAATGGATACAAAGCACTTTCCAGGTTCGAAGTGAGGAAATATCCTGAAGTCTCACGCCGACTCCGCCTCTTAGCTGCACGCGAAGTGACCTCTGCACTTCTGTAATTTTATATGACTACTAACGGTGAATTTACATCATTACAATACTGTCTTGTGTATATAATTCTGCAAGGCTGAGGACTGATCACACTTGTGAATTATTATTATGAGTAAATTACCTGCATGAGGTTTACAAGGTATTACCTGAATTATTAATTGCAAGTAATTTGGGTGAGATAAGTGAGACTTAAATCACAGTAGGTTGCTGAACTGTAACTTCCTCGATGCCCACTTCTTCACCACTCTCACAAAAAGCTAGACCTGACATTAAATTAATAATTACAATATTAAAACCAGCTACTCTGGTAAATTAAAGTTGTGGGCTGCATATGATTAGGCTTGCTTGGTACACAAAATAAATCCATATTACCACTTACCATTTAATTACTGTAGATGGACCACACCACAACACTTGCTTGACACCTAGACCATACACTGACCAGATCAAAATGCAAGGACTAATGGTGCACTTTCCTGTGAGTGATGTTTGCATCCCTTATCTTCCACCATCCACACGTAATTCTTGAGGTCCCGCAAATTTCCTGTCACAATTCTTCAGCAGGGAACATTAACACGGGTTCCTAATTACAAATTAAGGCCGAAACCCCCCAATTTGGCTCGGAAGACGCCAAATTATTAGCAGAATTTCGCACGACAACCAGTGTTCACAAATTACAAATGGCGTCTCTCCCCCAGCTGTTCTACACCCCTCACTCGAAATTTCTCGAAAGGGTCAAATCAGCATCACATTTTATTACACAATTATTGTATTATTCAAATTTACACATGCTGCATTTAGGAAAATCCAAAATTTTCCACAACACTGGTCTACACATTTTGAACAATTTTGCGATTCGGAGAAAAAAGGTTTTTGGGCTGCTGAAGGCGAATATTATCATATTAACAATCGATTGGTTGAGGTTTCCAAGGAAATTTATTTGCACATTTTGCATGAATGTATTAAATATATTAGTAACACCTGAATAATTAATTCGCTTATATTGATATAACCCGACGCTTCTTTGTTTGTCTCTTGTATTCTACTTCTGGAGCATCTTGTTATTGTCCATCAGTAACCCACTTACAGTAATGGACTCTATTATCCCTGGTAACGCTTTAACATGACTGAGATGTCCAGGTGGAAACGTTCACCATGTTCATCGCTAAATGCTCCTCAGTTGGTTGGGAAAAAATGTAGCGTGAATGGAAGAAATGTATCTTTAAAGACATCTTGCAGCCCATTTTTTTGATAGGACAACAGAAGGTTTTCCACTAGCTTCCCGTAATTGACAGCTTTGGTATTTCAGAGAAAATTGGTTGTCATTAACCGGAAAACATTGCACGCATTTTTCTCCTCACTAATTACGATAGTCACCCTCCTTGATTTTTGCTTCACTGAGACTTGAGAATTTACCTCAGAGGTATCAATAACCTGTCTATTATTTTTTTGTAAGGGTTATAACAAAATCCTGCTCGATTTTACAAGTGGGGGATACTGAACATTTTTTGTTCCACGTTCTAATGAGTGTCGGAGTGGCCAATATTTCGTGATGTAATGAGAAGTCCTCGCCTGACGACTATCCCATTCACACAGGAAACAGCAATACTTAGCGTAGCCTAGCAGCAGCCCCACCAAGGTAGCAGTAGCCTAGCAGCAGCCCCACCAAGGTAGCAGTAGCCTAGCAGCAGCCTCACCAAGGTAGCAGTAGCCTAGCAGCAGCCCCACCAAGGTAGCAATAGCCTAGCAGCAGCCCACCAAGGTAGCAGTAGCCTAGCAGCAGCCCACCAAGGTAGCAGTAGCCTAGCAGCAGCCCCACCAAGGTAGCAGTAGCCTAGCAGCAGCCCCACCAAGGTAGCAGTAGCCTAGCAGCAGCCCCACCAAGGTAGCAGTAGCCTAGCAGCAGCCCACCAAGGTAGCAGTAGCCTAGCAGTAGCCTAGCAGCAGCCTCACCAAGGTAGCAGTAGCCTAGCAGTAGCCTAGCAGCAGCCCCACCAAGGTAGCAACAACTTTCAAGTCTCCACAAAGCTGTCACTGATGATTGTCATAGTTTATTAAGCTCAAACTCTGCTTCATGTTGTCATGTGTTTCCTTCATGTGGACTGCATAATCACTTGAAATTGATGGCAGCACGTTGCCAACATGCAACAAAACAACCTTTAGACTCAACTTTGATGAATCAATGAACAGTTTCCACTCATCAGGATTATGAATAATATATTTAGGGTTGCCATCAGACCATCGATGACGTTGCAGGCTACAATGTCACCTTCCATGATGAATAATGGAATGAAATATATTTGATGGAGCCCAGCAATTCTGAAACTTGAAAAAAAAAGAGTTTCTGATGAGAAAAATAGGAAATTATATGCCTTTTTTTTTAAATAATTACGCATTGTGGATTTGATACAAATGCCTTAACCCTGTACGGTTTAGTCACCCTCCTCCCTTCTCGAGTCAAGAATAACAGCAACCGGCCTGAGTCTATATCTTTATAAAGAGCCATTTTGACTGTAGACCATTTAACTGTAGACCTCTTCTACAATTTTCCTTTTAAGTCTCTGTATTGTGTGGATAAAGCCACTGGTTGGCGAAGCGTCTACAAAATAAGGATACCAGATGGTGCAGCGTCTAATTCTGCACCGTCTTCGAGATCTTCCACACCTCACCTTCTACAGTATTTACTACTTCATTCTCATGCTTCAGTTTCAGACCCGCGTCAGGAAACAAATACATATCCTGTTTCCTGATGAACCTACCAAGCTTGAGCTTCATATCTTTCCAGACCTTAGAAATGAACTCTTCTCCACGTTGAGGGACAGATCACCTTAAACTATTTCTCCAAGGTTGATGGACTAATTGCGTTATCTTTACCTTGCCACTACTGATACCTACATTACATATTCCTCTGTATTTGACTGATGAAGCCTACCGCGTAGGCGAGTCGTTTAGACAATAAAGATACCCAGCTTGTCGATATTTTATACCTTTTTCAACAATATTTACATTCATTTTCAGTACTGATTTTGCGTAAGATTTTTGCATCATCTGCAAACATATTCATTTTTATTTCTTCTGGTAAATCATTTATGTAAATAAGAAACATTATTGGGACAGGTACAGGTCCTTACGGCACCCCACTTTTAACATCCTCCCATACAGACATTTTCCTCTTATAACTGATAGTATTTTTCTCCCAAACAAAAAGTTTTTCATCCATTGTAATGATTTACCTATAATTCCTAGTATATTTTGCAGTTTCCAAACGAGTCTTTCATGGGAAACGCTATCAAAAGTTTTTTTGAAATCCAGGTAAATACAACTTGCCCATCCATTTCTTTCTTGAACAATTTCCGTAACTCAGTGCAGCCCGAAAACCAAATTGTTTACCAGTTAGTATATTATAATACTTTGTGTATGTGTGTGGGGGTGTATATGTTTGTATGTGTGCATATGCATGCTTGCTCGTGCACGCGTTCGTGAGTGAAGACGTGTCTTGTGTGCTCTCTGTGAATCTGAACAAGATGTCCTCTCTTGAGCTACTCTACCAGCAGCTGAAGGAAGAACTGAGGGTAGCTAAGCTTGAGATACAGCGACTGACTGAGGAAAACAAGAGGATTGTAGTAATCCTCCTGTTGAGAATCCTCAAGCCAAGAAAGGAACCTGGACAGTGGCCGGAATGCATGGGACAAAGTTAAAGATCAAGAGGATGGATGGAGAGGTAGAATTAACGAAGAACCAGAAACCTGTTGTGGAAATATCGAACCGATTCTCCGTGTTACCCGATGAATGTGAGTCGACTACAGGGAACATCACGAACGACACCAAGGATGGTAAGAACATTGTTCTTCTTGGGGATAGTCAAATTAGGTATATGGATAGGGCCTTCTGCTTGAAAGAGAGAAGTAGGAGACAGAGGGTTTGCTTTCCTGGGGCTGGGATGGAGGATATTGTTAGCCGTCTGGACGACATCATGAGAGGTAATGGGAGCAATCCTATTATCTGTCTCAGTGCTGGAGGCAACGATGTTGGCAGACGTAGGAGTGAGGACCTGACTAGCAGGTATAGTTCAGCAATAGACATAATTAGGAAGAAGGGTGGGAACCCTGTCATATGTGGTATTTTGCCAAGGAGAGGAGTTGGAGATGAATGGCTGTCCAGGGCAATTGGTGTCAATTGCTGGCTGGACAAACACTGTAAGGATAATGCAGTACCATTCATTTGCAACTGGGACCACTTCTATGGCCGAAATGACATGTATGCCAGGGATGGGGTTCACTTATCCAGGACAGGTGTGGATTTTCTTGCTAGCTCAGTTGAGGGTGTTGTTAGGACTTTAAACTAGGATTAGTTAGAGGTATGGGTTTAGAAATGGAAAATACTGAATGTCGAAATATAGATCTAGGCTTTGATATAAAAATCTTAACAATAACAAGGACAGTAATAGGTATAGTGGTAAAACAGAATGGAGCAGGAAGGGTAAAGAGAAAGGAGGGTCTTTAAAAGTGTATTATACAAATAGTCGTAGTGCTAGGAATAAGATGGACGATTTGAGATTAGTTGCAAGTGCAGGTAACATTGATGTATTTGCCATAACTGAGACGTGGTTCAATACGAAAAATAGGGACATGCCTGCTGAATGTCATATACAGGGTTTTAAATTGTTCCAAGTAGACAGAAGTTTCGGGAAGGGGGGTGGAGTGGCACTGTATGTCTGAGATCGCTTGAACTGTTGCATAAAAAGGGAATAAAGTCTGAAATAACACATACAGAGTCTGTCTGGATAGAATTTTCAGAGGGGCATGAAAAATTGATTTTAGGTGTGATATACCGTCCCCCAAACTT
>WNWK01011271.1:5000-7500 GCA_009830355.1 Cherax destructor
GTTGATCATCCTTCGAGCTGTGTGTGGCTAGTAGTACGTCTCTGAGTCAAAAGTCGTGTTTTTGGCACAGGAATTAAATATATTATTTTTGTTCATGTAATGCAGAAAATAGAAACTTAGTTTCAACAATGAACTGACGAAAATAATCAAATTTGTCTGGAATAATTTTTACTGTGATGTACAAAGAATATTACTATATGCTGATGAATTTTAATCGAAGGATCGTTCGTTGTTGTGGTAGGGACGGAGGGGAAGGAAGGAGGGGAGGGGAAGAAGAGGACGAGAGGGGGTAAGGGGAAGAAGAGGATGAGAGGGGGAAGGGGAAGAAAAGGATATTTGTGGGATGGGAAAGGGAAGAAAGAGGTGGAAAAGAAGTGTCTCTGAAGTTAGTGAGGTAGCATTATCTGGCAGAAATACGGCATGTTAATCAGTTTACCATTCTGTGTAGTTTTAGCCCAAAAATATTTTAGAACTAGAGAGGGACCGGTTTGAGGATATTATTATCTGCTATATTTTCTGGCTGAAATATGTTGAGGATGTCTTGGTCATGAAACCAGGATACTTCAGGCGTAGTTCTGCATTTTTAGAGATCAACTCGTCATTTGATGACCCGCAGCTGGAGCTTTTGTTCATCTGACAGAAGCCTTCCGCTCGCTTACCGGTTAACCCCTTTAAAAATTATGGTTACGAAGTATACCCCTTTTTGATCAATTTCTCCGTATATTACTGTCGTGCCGAAAAGGTAAAACTTTCGATTTTGGCTTAAATAGCAACGCTCTTGTTGCTGAATAAGGCAAACGAATATTTGTGAATACAATAATTTCTCAAAAAATCATTCTGAACCTAACGAAAAAAATATATATTTGGTCATCTCAAAAATCTCTGATATTATCCTAACACCACAAGACTTTGAAAAGGCAATAAATGACATGCCCATGCACTCTGCCCCATGCCCAGACTCATGGAACTCTGTGTTCATTAAGAGTTGCAAGAAGCCCCTGCCACGTGCCTTCAGCATTCTGTGGAGAGGGAACATGGACACAAGGGTCATCCCACACTCACTAAAAACAACAGACATAGCCCCACTCTACAAATGTTGCAGTAAAGCAATTGCAAAGAACTACAGACTGATAGCACTAACATCCCATATCATAAAAATCTTTGAAAGGGTTTTAAGAAGCAAGATCGCCAACCACCTAGAAACATATCAATTACACAACCCAGGGCAACACGGGTTTAGAGCAGGTTGTTCCTACCTGTCCCAGCTACTGGACCACTATGACAAGGTCCTGGATGCTATAGAGGATAAACAAAATGCAGATGTAGTATACACAGTTTGACCATGGTGTAATAGCGCACAAAATGCTTGATAAAGGAATAACAGGAAAAGTTGGTAGAGGGATATATAACTTCCTGACAAATAGAACACAAAGAGTAATAGTAAACAGAGTAAGGTCTGAGGCAGCTACAATGAAAAGCTCTGTTCCACAAGGCAAAGTACTTGCTCCCATCCTATTCCTCATCCTCATTTCTGACATAGACAGAAATGTAAGCCATAGCTCCGTGTCTTCCTTTGTGGATGACACCCGAACTGCCCTGACAAATATTTTGGGTTTCTTTCAATTTCCTTTATGGCTTTTAGTTCTTCCCGAGATTCTTGTCTCCTGTAATATTCCTTAAGCTTAAGTTCGATATTTGCCATTTGTCTGACCAGTGCCTCCTTTCATATTTCAGATATATTGGCCCCTCTCAGCAGCTCTGTAACTCTTCGCCTTCGTTTGTATGGGCAGCATCTCTCTCTTTCTAGTTTACATCTTTTCTTTCTTTTTATTAATGGAATGTGGCTTGACCATATCTCAAGAACCAGAGATAATTTTTTCTAGGCAAAGGTTCGGATCTATGTTGTTTAGGGTATTTTCCCAGCTTGTTTCATTTAGAACATGGTTGACTTGTTCCCGTTGAATGTTTTTGTGAAGGCACCCTCATAACTGATCACATTTTGTTGGTCAGGAGCCCTATGCATACATGACTGTACCTCTATTATGGTGTGATCTGAGTGTATTGTCTTTGATACGGTTATATTACGTATCAGGTAGTCGTTTTTAGTGAAGATGAGGTCCAGCGTATTTTTAGTCTTGTAGGCTGGTTTAAGGTGAATTTGATGCAGAGATTTAATAGCACTTATGTATGTGAATTTTCATCTGAGCTGCCTCCTGGGATGATCTTTGCTAAAATATTATTTGCTACACTCGTCCATATTAGGTGTCTCAGGTTGAAATACCCCGTAGCAAGATGTTTGGGGCAGGACTTGAGAGATTTTCCAGGGAGTGGTCAGTTTTCAAAAAGTGTTCCTGGAATTGCTGTGAAGTTGCATCCGGAGGCTTGTATACAACCCCAATGACAAGGTTTTGGTTTTCGATCTTTACTACCAAAACTTCAACTACATCATTTGAAGTGTTTAGTAGTTTTGAGCAAATGAGCGACTTTGTGACATACAAGC
>WNWK01011271.1:12500-65397 GCA_009830355.1 Cherax destructor
TCTTGACCTACAAGAACTGCGCAGTCCCCTGCCTGACAAGATAAAAAACATACCTTGCTCTTGTAACGTGAGCGATGGTGTTGGCTCCACAATATACAGCGGAAATGCTGTCTTGATTGTAGAATGTCGCTGATGAGTCACCGTCTTGTTTCGATGGAGTTCACTTGCGATTGTCTCTACGTTTGTCTTTTTGCAGTAATAAGAAGCTGCGCACACTTCTGAATATACCTCGATGTTATTCACTAAACGTGCTGGAACAGAGTTCTTATCTTATTTCCCGACGTTAGTGGAGATTAAATTAGAATAACGGACGCGTACGACTAATGTCTTTGTTAGGTTAAACCGCGCCGTAGCTCCCGTCCTTTCCGTGGCCGTATGACTCGTTTGGAGGCTGAATTCAATCTGACTCCTTGTGGTGCCTCATGGCACCGCGGGGCTTGGCATGCTGATATCAGCACAAGTTCAACAATTGCTATATGCTGCTACAAGTGGCAATTAAAATGTTTGTGTTCTCTAAATATTTTGATCACTGGAACACATGATTGTATTGTTTAAGTGTAGAAACTAATACAACAGTTTACTATAAGTTTCCTGTTACGGCAAAGAGTTACATTTATCTCAAATGTCTATTAGCTCACATATACACTCGCTGCTACTTGGTCAGAAAACGTGACACACTGTGGGCAGTACATCTGGAATGAGTTATTTTGTTTTTCGCAACCAGACTCGCCTCGTCTGGCCCCTTCCTAAGAGCGGAAAGGGTGAGGGCCCTTAACAAGGGTAGAAAGAGCGCATACACCCCCTCCTTTGGAAAATTTTCTCCACAGTAGCACCACATAACACACACTCACACCACATAAAATACAGTAGCACCACATAACACACACTCACACCACATAAAACATAGAAGCACCACATAACACACACTCAAACTTCATAAAACACAGTAGCATCACATAACACACACTAACACTACGTAAAACACAGTAGCACCACATAACACACACTTACACCACATAAAACACAGTAGCACCACATAACACAATCACACACATAAAATACAGTAGCACCACATAAAACACAGTAGCACCACATAACACACACTTACACCACATAAAACACAGTAGCACCACATAACACAATCACACACATAAAACACAGTAGCACCACATAAAACATAGTAGCACCACATAAAAATAGCACCACATACACACTCACATAAAACACAGTAGCACCACATAAAAAAACATATAACATCACACTCAACTACATAAACACAGTAGCAACAATAACACACACTCACACCACATAAAACACAGTGAGCACCACATAACACACCACACCACATAAAACACAGTAGGCACTACACTAACACACACACACATAACACACACACATAACACAGGCCACATAACACACACTCACACCACATAAAACACAGTAGCACCACATAACACACACACCACATAACACACTCACACTACATAAAACACAGTAGCACCACATAACACAAACCACACCACATAAAACACAATAGCACCACATAACACACACCACATAAAACACAATAGCACCACATAACACACACCACACCACCTAAAACACAGTAGAACCACATAACACACGCCACATGAAAGACAGTAGCACTACATAACACACACCACATAAAACACAGTATCCCTGTGTCTCGACCCCTGCAACAACAATTAGGTGAGTACAGTAGCACTACATAACACACACTCACACCCATAAAGCACAGTAGCACCACATAACACACTCACGCCACATAAAACACAGTAGCACCACATAACACACACCACATAAAACACAATAGCACCACATAACACACACTCATGCCACATAAAGCACAGTAGCACCACATAACGCACTCACGCAACATAAAACACAGTAGCACCACATAACACACACCACTCCACATAAAACACTGTATCATCACATAACACACTCACACGACATAAAACATAGTAGCACCACATAACACAAACCACACCACATAAAACACAATAGCACCACATAACACACACCACATAAAACACAATAGCACCACATAACATACACCACACCACATAAACACAGTAGAACCACATAACACACACCACATAAAACACAGTAGCCCAGAGTCTCGACCCCTGCAACCACAATTAGGTGAGTACAGTAGCACTACATAACACACACTCACACCCATAAAGCACAGTAGCACCACATAACACACTCACGCGACATAAAACACAGTAGCACCACATAACACACACCACATAACACACACCACATAAAACACTATAGCACCACATAACACACACTCATGCCACATAAAGCACAGTAGCACCACATAACGCACTCACGCCACATAAAACACAGTAGCACCACATAACACACACCACACCACATAAAACACTGTATCATCACATAACACACTCACACCACATAAAACACAGTAGCATCACATAACACACTCACACTACATAAAACATAGTAGCACAACATAACACACACCACATTACATAAAACACAGTAGCATCACATAACACACGCCACATAAAACACAATAGCACTACATAACACACACCACATAAAACACAGTAGCACTACATAACACACACCACATAAAACACAATAGCACTATACAACACAAACTCACACCACATAAAACACAGTAGCACCATATAACGCACACTCATACCACATATCACACACTCATACCACATAACAAACACTCATACCACATAAAACACAATTGCACTACATAAGACACTCACACCACATAAAACACAGTAGCACTACATAACACACCACATAATACACTGTTTAACTCGTAATAACAACATATAACTCACAAAAACACCACATAATACATGATACCGGCAATAAATACAAATTAATACCACGCAGCACGTAAAAGTAACACTCAGTAACACCACATAACACAATAACAGTAACACGCTAAAACACCATATACCAAAAACATAGCACAACACACTAACACCAATTAACACAAAACAATACAAGAATGCAGTAACACTACAAAACACAATATCATCACATAACATACTCTAACACCGCATAGAAAGTAATAACACCACATAGCACAATAACACTAAACAACATTTGTTAACACTACAGCACACAATAACACTAAATAGCAAAATAGCACTACATAGCACATGATAATATCCCATAACACACGAAATCCATAACAGCATATAACACTCGATAACCTCACGTAACAAAATAACATCACGTAACACAATAACACTACAAAATACACCGTAACACTACACGACACACAATAACACCACATAACACACGGTAACACTACACGATACACAACACATAACGCATCGTAACACTATACGACACAAAACACATAACACACTGTAACACTATACGACACACAATAACAAGTCTTAACACACAATAATGAATTAATATAATAAATCTTATACTAATGAATCTAATACACAGTGGTAGTTGTCACAGATGTTCTTAGTCGATGACACCTTTCTTTGGGGGAGACTCTGAAGAGAAGTTGCAGAGGATGGTGGACGTATTTTAAAGAAAATGTTATAGGAGATTTAAAGTGAACATAGGAAAGAGCAAGGAGATTACATTGGAGGGAGAAGGTATGGCGGAAGTAAATGTGTTCAGATATTTGGGAGTGGACTTGGAGACTGGTTCTATTAAACCCTTCCTTCAGAGTGCAGGTACTCTGAAGGAAAGGGTTTGGAGGGTCATCTGACCTGGGATATCAACGCTCTTTTGGCGAAACAATATTTGAATGAATGAGAGTGAAAGCGTTTTCCTCTTTGTCAGGTCACCCTACCTCAGAATGAGACGGTCTATGCGTTAAAAAACAAATTACACACAAGACCACATATCGCACAATAACACTATATAATATCGCACTTCGTAAGGCATAATAACTGCAGAAAAATACATGAACACCAGTCAGCAAGAGTTTAAAGGTCAGTTTAAGTACAAAAATTAAATACTACCTCAGCTTAAAGGACGAAAATAAAAGAATATAATTGTTGCCTTCAAAGGAGTGTTGTAATTCCTCACACGATCAGTGGGCGCCTGTGCCCTGCAGTGTGAGGTTGTGGTGTACAGCTCTAGTTTTCAGTGAATCGACTACGCTTTCACTGTTATTAATGGATCTAAGAGCTTAAATTTTCGATATATTGTAGATAAATGTCCGTTCTATACTTTGAGACATTTATTGATTATCGCTATTTTTTTATGATTTTTTTTTCTTTTACGAATTGTTTAAGAATAAATTGTTGAGCGACACTGGCTTGTTATTTTAAAGAAATTTTTATTTTATTTTAATAGCCTATTCTAAAAAAAATCTGTGAATTATTTTGTTAATTGGAATGCGTCAAACAACGTATCTCAGTTTAGAATCTTTCTGCAGAGCTACTCAGTTCTTACCTTCTTGCTTCTACTAGTGAATCCCATCCCTTGTAACGTGTTCATGATCCTCCACCTCGCCTTCAACAGTATTTAAGACTCCTTTCTTATGCTTTAGGTTCATATGGCTCCAGACGATGGAGCTGAACTCTCCTCCAGGCTGAGGGACTGACCACCTCAAATACTATTTCGTCAAGGTTGATGGACTGATTACATCATCTTTATTTCACTACTGCACCTGCTGCCTCTGTATTTGACTGAGGAAGCCTACTGTGTAGGCGAAACGTTTTAACAATGAAGATACCCAACTGTTGCACATGGTATTCTATACCATTTTCAATACATTGGATGTTGTATGTTGTCCCATATTGCTGATACTTAGTAATTGATGTCTTGTTTTAGATTCTATTTTTTTCGTACTGGAAATTTTCGTTTTTCGACTAATATGCATGAATTTTTCAAAATAGACTATTGACACACCATTACCACTTTGCATAAAACAATTCATGCTCTTAGGCCTATTAGGGAAAAAAATCACTTCCAGGGAGGGTCTGGATTCGCAAGTGGGTTTAAACTACGACAATGAACCCTGATATTGAAACCTCGGATATTTAACTCCGCCCTTTGAACTACGATAGTTAATCCGGATATCTAAACCTCAAATGTTAACTCTTTACACTATGATATTTAACCACGGTTTAAAATATTTAACCCCGTCATTTACTAAAAATTATTTAACCCGGTTATTAAAACCTATCTATTAAACTCTGTCCTTAATGCGTGTGGAAAAGACAACATTATTAAGACCAGGATACCGGCACAAGTTAGGGAAGCGCTAAACGCGAAAGGGTTATTCAGTTCATGGGAAAATAGGAGACAGTCAAGTTTAATGCAAGGAAGGAGAGAGGGGTAGCTCTGATTCCTTGGATCATGAGCTTTTTACGAGCATCAAGGCAGCCTCGTGAAGGGGATGGAATATTGTATATATGAAGAAGCGCCAAAGCTGTAGAGGCCAAACAGCTGCTGTCTCCAATTTTAGTCATCTCTGCATTCGACTGCAGAAGCCTACTGTGCAGGCGAAACGTTTCTGAAATACAGACATGTGTCTTATTGTCGTGGGTGGTCTGATTTGACTAATACGCCAGGGATTAACACTCTGAGGATCACGTATTCATGGGCTCTCATGGACGATCTCTCGGCATTAATTGATATTCACTGTCTCTGCGTCCTGGTGATAGCCAGTCACGGGATTATAGCAGAGTAATGCCGTCAAAAATACGCTGAGGTCAGCTGTCATTACGCTGAGGTCAGTGGGCACGAACGGTCATTCTGTCTTAGCTGTCTGGAGGATTAGTGTGGATTGTTATATAGCACAATGGCTTGCTGTAGTGTTTTGGTATTTCAGGTTAAAGTGTTGAAGGAGAAGATTCTACTTCTCCAAGAGGAAAATAGGAGGCTGAAAATTCGCCTAGATGGAGTTGGGAGTGAGTGTGCGAAGGATGGAGTCAGTGTGGAGGAAAAGGTTACCAACAGTGAGTTGAAGAGTGGCAACCGCTTTAAGTGGAATGTGGTCTCTACTAAAGGTAGAAGTATCAAGATAATTAAGCTTAATAGAGAAAATCTGAAGGTAGGAAATTGATTCTCTGTTCTCCAGGATGAGTGTACCTCAGTGGCTAATCAAGGCAAGAACATTCTGGTTGTGAGTGACCCACAGGTAAGATATATGGACCGTGCTTTCTGTAACAGAGACTGGAACGTTAGACAGAGTGTGCTTCCCAGTAGCTGGTGTTGATGGCATAGTCAAGAGGATGGATAATATTATGTCAGGTAATGGGCACAAGCCCAACATCTGTCTTAGTGCTGGTGGAAATGATATCGGGAAGGGCAGGAGAGAAGAGCTGCTGGATTAGGATTAGGACTTAAGCCCCTCCCTTAGACCTAAGGGGAGGGTCCCAATCATATGTAGCATCTTGCCTAGAAGGGGAGTGGGCAATGAATGAATGTCTAGGGCAAGTGGTGTAAATTGATGGCTAGACAGGTACTGCAAGGAATTTGTAATCCCATTCATTGATAACTGGGACAAATTTTATGGTAAACTTGATATATATGCAAGGGATGGGGTACATCTCTTAGGGGCCGGAGTGGTTGCATTAGCCAACTCGATTGAGAGGGCCATTGCTGACTTGTCTAGAACTTTAAACTGATAGATTAGTGGTATGGGGGCGTGTGTGGGAAACAATCAAGCTGCAGTACAAGGGTTGAAAACATCAGATATTACCAGGGATGTTTCATAGAAAATATTCAAAATAAAGCTGCTTATAAAGGCAAAGCAATTAATCAACAAAGAGTGACAGTGGGGGGCAGAGAATGACTAGCTCCCTTAAGGTTTACTATATTAATAGTAGGAGTTTAAGAAATAAGATAGATGAGCTAAGATTACTCGGATGTGCAAGTAATATAGATATTATTGCTATGCCAGAGACCTGGTTCAACCTGAAAGATAGAGAAACGCCTTCTGAATGCCACATACAAGACTATAAACTATTCCACGCTGATAGTCAACAGGAAGGGTGGTGGAGTGGCGATGTATGTCAGATATAATTTAAATTGTTTTGTTAGACAGGATATAAGATTATAAGCATCGGACACAGAATCTGTTTGGCTACAGTTTCTCGAGGGTCTTGACAAATTAATTTTGGGTGTGATTTATTGGCCCCCAAATCTTGACAGGGAGTACAGTAAGCTGCTATGGAACGAAATTCGTAAGGCGTCTAGATATAAAAATGTCGTGATAATGGGAGATTTTAACTTTAGACAAATTGATTGGAATAATATGACAGGAAATCTCGAGTCTAGTGACTTTCTTGATACGATTCAAGATTGCTTTTTGAAACAGTTTGTGACAGAACCAACTAGAGGAAAGAATCTGCTTGACTTAGTTCTTGTCAACAAGGAATCACTAATTAATAATCTTTAGGTTAATGATGGGCTTGGGGAAAGCGATCACAAATCACTTAGTTTCAATATATCATGGAATTACCCAGACTTCTGCTTGGCCGATTTCATGGGACTGAAAAATTACCAGGGTGGGCAAAATCGGAACTACCTGACAATGGGTCAGGTAGGCGGTGTTGGTTGCCAATATGACGTTTTTCAGAGCATAGTTCTAGCTGCCCAGACAACTTATGTTCGCGTGCTAACAATATCTAGCATTGACAAGACTCGCAGCAATGGTTTTAAATTGGAAAAATTCAGATTCAGGAAGGATATAATAAAGCACTGGTTTGGTAATAGAGTTGTGGATGAGTGGAACAAACTCCCAAGTACCGTCATAGAAGCTAAGACATTGTGTAGTTTTAAAAATAGATTGGATAAATACGTGAGTGGGTGTGGGTGGGTGTGAGTTGGACCTGACTTGCTTGTGCTACTAGGTCAGATGCCGTGCTCCTCCCTTAAGTGAATGTGACTGACCTGACTAGGTGACGTCAGAAGACACTCCCCACCATGGGGAGCCACATCAAGAGAAAAGAAGAAGTCAACCCCCACCCAGGGGCTCCCAAGAAAGAAGAAAGAAGAAGATGACCGACACCCTCTACACAGGGGGCCAATGCCGGGTCACCATTTGGAGAAGACCCGGGCCGGATGTACCGGCGAACATACAACAACAACAACCTGACTAGGTCAACCCTGTGGAAGAATTGGACCTGCCTCGTATGGGCCAGTAGGCCTGCTGCAGTGTTCCTTCATTCTTATGTTCTTATATTCTTATGTAGAGAAATTAGATCAACCAAAATATTCCCAAATGGATAAACAATAGATTAAAACATCTCATTGGTCAAAAGAGAGGTATATATAGGCGTATCAAAAGAGAGGATGGGAAGTTAGGAAATCAATATATATTCAATTAAAGAGAGAAATAAAAAAAGAGAATAAGAAAAGCTAAAAGAGATTATGAGGCTAAAGTGGCAAGGTATTCAAAGACAAACTCAAAAGGTTTCTTTCAGGTATATAGACGTAAGATTAGGGACACGATAGGTCTGCTCAAAAGTAACTCCGGTCAGCTCACTGACAGTGATAAGGAAATGTGTGAAAATTTTAACTATTATTTCCTCTCAGTTTTTACTAAGGAAGATACTAGAGAAATTTCAGAAATCATAAATTATTTAGAACAGGATGATGATAAACTACGCACGATTAGGGTAACTAGTGACAGTCCTCAGACAAATAGAGAAATTAAAACCGAACATATCCCTGGGCCCTGATAAACTGTTTGCAAAGGTTTTAAAGGAATGTAAAGGGGAGCTTAGCAAACCTTTGGCTAATCTTTTCAACATATCACTACAAACTGGCATAGTGGCAGACAAGTGGAAAATGGCAAATGTAATACCTATTTACAAAGCAGGTCACAGGTCCTTAGCTTTGAACAATAGACCAATAAGCCTTTAATCCACAGAGGGAAACTTTATGGAATCAATAAAACTACACATCGTCTTAGCTTCTATGACGGTATTCGGGAGTTTGTTCCACTCATCCACAACTCTATTACCAAACCAGTGCTTTCCTATATTCTTCCTGAATCTGAACTTTTCCAACTTGAAACCATTGCTGCGAGTCCTGTCTTGGCTGGATATTTTCAGCACACTATTTACATCCCCTTTATTTATTCCTGTTTTCCATTTATACACCTCAATCATATCTCCCCTAATTCTACGTCTTTCTAGAGAGTGCAGATTCAGGGCCCTCAGTCTATCCTCATAGGTAAGATTTCTGATACATGGGATCAACTTTGTCATCCTCCTCTGTACGTTTTCCGGTGCCCTTATATCCATTCTGTAATACGGTGACCAGAACTGTGCAGCATAATCTAAATGAGGCCTAACAAACGATATATAGAGTTGAAGAACAACCTGAGGACTTCTATTATTTATACTTCTTGATATGAAGCCAAGGATTCTGTTAGCTTTATTGCAAACACTTATGCACTGTTGTCTTGGTTTCAGATTACTGTTAATCAGAACTCCTAAATCCTTCTCGCAATCACAAGTATTAAGATCTACATTATTCATTTTATATGTGGCATGGTTATTGTCCTGCCCAATATTTAGAAATTTGCATTTGTCTACATTAAACTGCATCTGCCACTTCTCCGACCACTGCATCAGTCTATTCACATCATCCTGGAGTGCTCTAATCTCCTCATTAGAATGAATTGGACGGCCTATTTTGGTGTCATCAGCAAATTTGCTTATGTTGCTATTTATTCCCTCATCTATGTCGTTTATGTAAATTGTAAGCAACAGGGGGCCCAAAACTGACCCCTGTGGGACACCGCTTGAGACGTGCCCCCGTTCTGATTTCTCCCCATTTATGCAAACTCTCTGCCGCCTATTTGTCAACCATGCCTCTACCCAGGAAAAAATTTCTTCTATTCCGTGTGCCTTAAGTTTCCTCAATAGCCTCTGATGTGGAACACTATCGACAGCCTTACTGAAGTCCATATACACAATATCATATTCATTACCATGATCTACCTTCTCAAACACCTTAGTGAAAAAAGTTAGTAAATTAGTAAAACCGTGTTGAGATTCATTAATCAATTTATGCCTTTCAAGATGGCTAAGAACTGCCTCGGCAATTATTGATTCCATAAATTTACCAATTATGGAGGTAAGGCTTATTGGTTTATAGTTCGAAGCTAAGGACCTGTCACCTGCCTTGTAAATAGGCATTGCATGTGCCCCTTTCCACTTGTCTGGCACTATGCCAGTTTGTAGTGATATATTGAAAATATTTGCCAAAGGTTTGCTAAGTGTGACCTTTACATTCCTTTAAAACTCTTGCAAACAGTTCATCAGGGCCTGGGGATTTGTTAGGCTTTAATTTCTCTATTTGTCTGAGGACCATGTCACTAGTTACCCCAATCGAGCATAGTCTATTCTCTTCCTGTTCAACATAATTTATTATTTCTGGTATTCCTTATCACTGTCCGTGATCTGTTCTGAGTTACTCTTAAGTGGGCCTATCTTGTCCATAATCTTACTCCTGTATACCTGAAAGAACCCTTTTGGGTTAGTCTTCGAATCCCTTGCGACCTTAGCCTCATAATCCCTTTTTGCTTTTCTTATCCTTTTTTTTATTTCTCTCTTTAATTGAAAATATTGATTTCTCATTTGTCCATCCCCTCTTTTGATACGCCTATATATGCCTCTCTTTTGACCAATGAGATGTTTTAATCTATTGTTCATCCATTTAGGATCATTTGTGTTAGATCTAATTTCCCTACTCGGAATAAAAGTTGTCTGGGCAGCTAGAACTACGCTCTGGAAAACGTCACATTGGCAACCAAAACCACCTACCTGACCCATAGTTATGTCATCCCAATTTAGCCCACCTAGGTAATTTCTCAGTCCCATGAAGTCGGCTAAGCGAAAGTCTGGAACAGAGACTTGATTGCAGTTACCTGGGTAATTCCATGATATATTGAAACTAAGTGATTTGTGATCGCTTTCCCCAAGCTCTTCATTAACCTCAAGATTATTAATTAGTGATTCTTTGTTGGCAAGAACCAAATCAAGGAAGTTACTACCTCTAGTTGGTTCTGTCACAAACTGTTTTAAAAAAAAATCCTGATCCGTATCAAGAAAGCCACTAGACTCAAGATTACTTGTCACATTCTTCCAATCAATTTGTCTAAAGTTAAAATCTCCCATTAACACAACATTTTCATATCTAGACGCCTTATGAATTTCGTCCCAAAGCAGCTTACTGCACTCTCTATCCAGGCTTGGGGGCCTGTAAATCACACCCAGAAACAATTTGTCACGACCCTCGAGAAACTGTAGCCAAACAGATTCTGTGTCCGATGTTTCTAATCTTATATCTTGTCTAACACAACAATTTAAATTATCTCTGACATACATCGCCACTCCATCACCATTCCTGTTGACCCTATCAGTGTGGAATAGCTTATAACCCTGTATGTTGCACTCGGAAGGCATTTCACTATCTTTCAGGTTGAACCAGGTCTCTGTTATAGCAATAATATCTATATTACCTACACTTGCAAGTAATCTTAGCTCATCTATCATATTTCTTAGACTCCTACTATTTGTATAGTAAACCTTAAAGGAGCAAGTCACTCGTTTCCCTCTACTATCTCTCTTTGTTTGTTGATCAATTGCTTTGCCTTTAATAGCAGCTTTATTTTGAATATTGTCTTTTAAACATATCCCTGAGGAATCCTGGTAGTATCTGCTGTTTCCAACCTTAATACTACAGCCTGATTGTTTTCCACAAACACCCTAGACAAGTCTCCAATGACCCCCTCAATCGAATCGGCTAATGCAACCACTCCAGCCCCAGAGAGATGAACCCCATTCCTTGCATACATATCACGTTTGCCATAGAATTTGTCCCAGTTATCAATGAATGGAATTGCAAGTTCCTTTCAGTACCTGTCTAGCCAGCAATGTATACCAATTGCTCTAGACATCCATTCATTGCCCACTCCCTTTCTAGGCAAAATGCTACATTTGATTGGGATCCCTCCCTTAGACTTAACTACTTTTATGGCTGACCTGTACTTATCTAGTAGCTCCTGTCTTCTGCACTTCCCAATGTCATTTCCACCAACACTAAGACAGATAATGGGCTTGTTTCCATTACCTGACACAATATTATCCAACCTGCTGAGTATGTCACCAACACCAGCTCCTGGGAGGCACACCCTCTGTCTGACCTTCCTCTCTCTGTTACAAAAAGCACGGTCCATATATCTTACCTGAGAGTTTCCCACAATCAGAATATTCTTTTTTGATTAGCAGGGGAGTCAGTGGTACCTTTAACCTCACTAACCACTGAAGTACACTCCTCCTGGAGAACAGAGAATAGATTTCCTACCTTCATATCTTCTCTGTTAACCTTCCTTATCTTCCTTCTTCCTGAATTGTGAACCACTTGCCACTTAAAGCGGCTGCCACTCTCACTGTAGGTAACCATTTTCTCCTTACCAGCACCAACCATCTCACACTCACTCCCAAACCTCCTAGGCGAAGCTTCAGCCTCCTATTTTCCTCCTGAAGAGGTAGAACCTCCTTCTTCAACACTTCAACTTGAGATTCTAAAACACTGCAGGGAGCCATGTGCTCGGTAAAACCCCACGCTAATTCCCAGACAGCTTAGGAGAGGTATGACCACACTTGACCACTGACCTTAGCGTTTGGCCCTTTGTTGTTCAAATTTATATGAACGACATTGATGAGGGAATAAATATCGACATAAACAAGTTTGCTGGTGAGACCAAAATAGGTCGCCTAATTCATTCTAATGAGGACATTAGAACACTCCAGAAAGATTTGAATAAACTGATGCAGTGGTCGGAAAAGTGGCAGATTCAGTTTAATATAGACAAATGCAAAGTTCTATATGTTGGACAGGAAAATAACAATGCCACATATAAACTAAATAATGTAGATCTTAATATTACTGAATGCGAAAAATATTTGGGAGTTTTGGTTAGCAGTAATCTAAAACCAAGACAACAGTGCATAAGTGTTCGCAATAAAGCGAACAGAATCCTTGGCTTCATATCAAGGAGCATAAATAATAGGAGTCCTCAGGTTGTTCTTCAACTCTATATATCTTTGGTTAGGCCTCATTTAGATTATGCTGCACAGTTTTGGTCACCGTATTACAGAATGGATATTAATGCACTGGAAAACGTACAAAAATGGACGACAAAGTTGATCCCATGTATCAGAAATCTTCCTTATGAGGACAGGCTGAGGGCCCTGTATCTGCATTCTCTAGAAAGGCGTAGAATTAGGGAGGATATGTTTAAGGTGTATAAATGGAAAACAGGAATAAATAAAGTGAATGTAAATAGCGTGCTTAAAATATCTAGCCAAGACAGAACTCGCATCAATGATTTTAAGTTGGAAAAATTCAGATTTTGGAAGGATATAGGAAAGCACTGGTTTGGTAATAGAGTTGTGGATGAGTGGAACAAACTCCCAAGTACCGTCATAGAAGCTAAGACGTTGTGTAGTTTTAAAAATAGGTTGGATAAATACAGGAGTGGGTGTGGGTGGGTGTGAGTTGGAGCTGACTAGCTTGTGCTAATATACTAATAGGTCTGGTACCGTGCTCCGTAAGTGAATGTGATCTGACCTGACTAGGTGGGACATTGGTTTAAGCCGGGAGGTGAATTGGACCTGCCTCACATGGGCCAATATGCCTGCTGCAGTGTTCCTTCTTTCTTATGTTCTAAATACCCCGTGAGGTGTATGTATCTCATTGTATATACGCTGTGAATCTAACTTAGTACCTTCTTTAGGGATTAAAGTAGTCTTGACTGCAGGTGACTAGATGATGCGCACCTTTCAACACCTTAGTGTAATCGATAGACTTTAAGCCACATCAGCCAACCACCTGACAGACTTACCTTCATTCACGGGATAGCCACTTAAGCAGTGTTTTTTTTTTGCCATGCACTGGATGACAACATAGTGTTCGTGGAGTCATGCACTGAATGACAACATGAAGTGTTTGTGGTATCATACACTGAATGGCCACATGAACAGTGTTTGTGGTATCATGCACTGAATGGCCACATGAACAGTGTTTGTGGTATCATACACTGAATGACCACATGAACAGTGTTTGTTGTATCATACACTGAATGACCACATGAACAGTGTTTGTGGTATCATACACTGAATGACCACATGAACAGTGTTTGTGGTATCATACACTGAATGACCACGTGAACAGTGTTTGTGGTATCATGCACTGGATGGCCACATGAACAGTGTTTGTGGTATCATGCACTGAATGGCCACATGAACAGTGTTTGTGGTATCATACACTGAATGGCCACATGAACAGTGTTTGTGGTATCATGCACTGGATGGCCACATGAACAGTGTTTGTGGTATCATACACTGAATGGCCACATGAACAGTGTTTGTGGTATCATGCACTGGATGGCCACAGGAACAGTGTTTGTGGTATCATGCACTGAATGGCCACATGAACAGTGTTTGTGGTATCATACACTGAATGGCCACATGAACAGTGTTTGTAGTATCATACACTGGATGGCCACATGAACAGTGTTTGTTGTATCATGCACTGGATGGCCACATTCAGTGTTTCCTGAAGAGTTTTTTTTCCTGTGGCTTTTTCATGCATTCAGGGAAATCCTCAAAAACAATGTCAAACTTATGGTAGTATTATGAGTGACAACAACCATCCAGAGTTACTCTCGTCCTGCCATGCGAGTGTGAAACTGAAGCTAACTGATGTTTGGAAGGGTTGCTGGTCCTCTCTTTCCTTCTCTTAAAAATAAAATTTCACAGTTATTTTTTACATTTTTGCGAGTCTTATAATAGTTCTAACACTTGTAATAGTTCCTTTTAATTTGAAAGACGTTTGAGACGCGGCTGATTAGGCGATGACAAATACAACAGATAACAGAAATATAGAGTGACTAACAATAGCAAATGAGAATAATTTTTAGTAAATTATCACTGAAACCGGGATTCTTCGTGGCTGGACTCAGCAATAATTACTCATCTATCATCTCCTCTTGTGAAGTGCGTGTGAACCTTGTTAAACATCTTCTTGAGAGGAAGATCGTCTCGCAAGTGCTGGGAAATGAGAGAGGACGGACCCTTCAGGGCGCAGCTCGATTCACACGCCACCAGTGACTCTAATTTACACGGTAATGACTATCAATGGTGATGGCTTTACTCGCCTTACAGGTTAACGAGTCCCCATGAGGCAATTACCTCGGTCGGACCCTTCCAGAGGTCACGAATCTGTGTTTTACCTGGTGACCAGGAATGGTAACCCACTTCAGGGATCCTAGTCATCTGAGAAGGACCTCAGAAGAGGATTAAAATATACAGACCAATTAATCTTCTGAGTTTCTGTCTCCATCTGAGTTATTACAGAGCATATATTTATATATATACATATATATACCTGCCTGCTCCCCCCAACAACTACAAACAGTCGCACTGGGATGGCCCAATAGTAGAGAATATAGCCTCAGCAATGCTTCAGAGTGTGTCAGGGAAGGATAGAGCCCGCCTACTTGCAGTGAGAGCTCCTCATGCAGGGGACTTTCTTTTGGCTGTTCCAACTCCAGCCTTGGCACACGCCTCGACCCACAGACCATCCGCATTGGTGTTGCCCTTCGACTTGCCGCCCCTATTCTCGCCGAACACAGGTGTATTTGTGGCAGTGAAGCAGCAGACCGATTCGGGTACCATGGTCTTGTGTGTCGTAAATCCGAGGGAAGGATTGCAAGACATGAAGAGGTTAATAACATTATCAAGAGGAGCCTCACAACAGCCGGATGCCCAGCAGTAAGGGAACCACCCCAACTATGCAGATCTGATGGCAACCAAAAGCGTCCAGATGGTATCACCCTTCAAGCCTGGACAGACGGCAAGCAGGTGGTGTGGGACTACACATGTGCATCTACCTTGGCTGATACCTATCTCCAGTACACCAGGGAGGAAGGAGGGGCTGCTGCCACCTTCAGGGAGTCCCAGAAGTCGAGAAAATATGGAGAACTTGCCCATCATTATATGTTTGTTCCCATAGGCTCAGAGACCCTTGGCTCATGGGGAAAGAGTGCATCTAAGTTCCTCAAGGAGCTGGGCAAAAGACTCAACAGGGTAACTAGGGATCCCAGGGCAGCTAGTTTTCTGTTCCAGCGACTCAGCGCTGCTGTTCAGAGGGGTAATGCATGCTGTATTCTGGGCACGCGCACCAGCTCGGAAGAGCTGGATGAGATTTTCGCATTATAATCAGTGACAAAGATGTAACAATATGTACTAGACATGTATCTCTCACCTCGTGTACTGTATATGCCATCTTTATATCAACAATGTATCTCTCAAATCTTTGTACCATATTATGTAATAAAACATACCTATTGGTAAAAAAAAAATTAAAAGATGGGGTGGTAGGAGAAGTGGAATATTCAAATGGCATCAGGAAGAAATCCAAATATTCTTCCTTGAAGCCTTTATATATATATATATATATATATATATATATATATATATATATATATATATATATATATATATATATATATATATATATATATATATATATATATATATATATATATATATATATATATATATATATATATATATATATATATATATATATATATATATATATATATATATATGTGTGTGTGTGTGTGAGTGTGTGTGTGAAAAATATCACAGTAAACAGGTGATATCAAAATATGCAAGAAAACCACTATGAAAAATAGAGAATTCCAAGCGCTTTCGACTACTCACATTATCAAGGAACTATAAAGGAAACATGACAAGAAGGCTTATAAAGGGCAAGACTACACTCACAGTCACATACTAACAAGACTACACCTCACAGTAGCGTAACATCGCACGACTCTGTGAAGAGGGACAGATTCTGTGAAGAGGAACAGAGTCGTGCGATGTTACGCTACTGTGAGGTGTAGTCTTTGTTTGTATGATGTGACTGTGAGTGTGTCTTGCCCCTTTATAAGCCTTCTTGTCATGTTTCATTTTATAGTTCCATGATAATGTGAGTAGTCACTGAAAGCGCTTGAATTCTCTATTTTCCATAGTGGTTGTTTTGCTAATATATATATATATATATATATATATATATATATATATATATATATATATATATATATATATATATATATATATATATATATATATATATATATATATATATATGTCGTGCGATTAGGTAAAACTCTCGATTTTGGCTTAAATATCAACGCTCTTCTTGCCATATAAGACAAGTGAAAATTTGTGTATGCAATAATTTCGCCAAAATCATTCTGAACATAACGAAAAAATATATTTCATTGTGTTTGTTTATTATTAATATAATGTTAACGTATCTAAAATATATTTAATTGGGTTAGGCTAAATTAAATTGCGCTTGTTGTAATAAGGTTGGTAGGTTTTCAAAGTTTCTTTTGGTACAAAATTTAAAATTCTTATATTAACATAAATGAAAAAATATATCTTTAAACGTATAAGAGAAAATTTTCGAAAGGACTTAATTTTAGATGAGTTCTTGCTAATTGACCAGTTTTACCTAATCGGCACGACATATATATATATATATATATATATATATATATATATATATATAATGTGCCGATTAGGTAAAACTGGACAATTAGCAAAACTCATTTAAAATTAAGTCTTTCTAAAATTTTTCATACGCTTAAAGATATATTCTTTTCATTTATGTTAATGTAAAATTTATAATTTTGTACCAAAGAAACTTAGAAAACCTACCTAACCATTATAACAAGCGCAATTTAATTTAGTTACCAACTAATATATTTTAGATACGTTTATAATAATGTTAACGTATCTAAAATATATTTAGTTGGGTTAGGCTAAATTAAATTACACTTGTTGTAATAAGGTTAGGTAGGTTTTCAAAGTTTCTCTTGGAACAAAATTATTAATTTTTACATTAACATAAATGAAAAAAAATATATCTTTAAACGTATAAGAGAAAATTTTAGAAAGGACTTAATTTTAGATGAGTTCTTGTTAATTGACCAGTTTTACCTAATCGGCACGATATATATATATATATATATATATATATATATATATATATATATATATATATATATATATATATATATATATATATATATATATATATTATATATATATATATATATATATATATATATATATATATATATATATATATATATATATATATATATATATATATATATATATATATATATATATATATATAATATATATATATATATATATATATATATATATATATATATATATATATATACATATATATATATATATATATATATATATATATATATATATATATATATACATATATATGTATGACGCACACCTGAGATCAACCTTTATGAAGGCACTGAATCTGTCACTAGATGATCGGCAATGGGAGCAGGCAACCCTCCCAGTGCGACTGGGAGGTATAGGGGTGCGCAAAGCAACCCAGGTAGCTTTACCTGCATTTCTGTCATCGTGTTTGGCCTCCTGTGGATTAGTCAAGAAGATTGTCCCTGAACGTTTGAGAGGTGTGGTGGGAGCTCAAGACCTCAGGTTCATTGAAGAAGCCGTGCGGTGGGACATCCTGGCAGACTCCTCCAGTAGACCAACTCCTTCCAAATAGCACAAACAATCCCACTGAGACAAACCGATCATGGAAAAAAATGTCAACACAATGCTCACCAACGCTTCAGGAAAGGACAAAGCTCGTCTCCTAGCGGTGAAGGCACCACACTCAGGAGATTTCCTTCTAGCTGTTCCCAACTCCTCTCTGTGGACTCGACTCGACCCACAGGCTATTCGGATTGGTGTTGCTCTTCGCCTAGCCGCCCCCATACTCACCGAACATAGGTGTATTTGCGGCAGGGCGACAGCTGATCAATTCGGACTTCATGGTCTAGTGTGTCACACATCAGAAGGGAAGTATGCTAGATATGAGGAGGTCAATGACATCATAAAGAGAAGCCTCGCCACAGTCCGTTGCCCAGCTCAACGGGAACCCCATGTGCAGAGGTCTGATGGAAGTCAAAAGCGTCCTGATGGAGCCACTATGCTACACTGGAAGGATGGTAAGCAGATTGCTTGGGACCCCACCTGTGCTGCAACAATGGCAGACACCTACTTGCCATACTCCGTAGCCGAACGGGGTGGAGCTGCCAGCCACAAGGAGACCCAGAAGTCTCGCAAATATGAAGGCCTTTCCCCTTGCTATACCTTCATCCCAATAGGGTCGGAGACCCATTGAGCATAGGGCAAGTGTGCTCTAAAGTTTCTCAAAGAGCTGGGTGAAAAACTCATCATAAAAACCAAGGACCACAGGGCGACCAGCTTCCTCTATCAGAGACGCAGTGTTGCGATCCAGAGGGAAAATGCCTGCAGCATTCTGGGCACGCGGCCCACTGCTGGGGAGCTGGACGAAGTATTTGACATATAGCTCTGAGTTGTTATCTATGTTGTTTTATTCCCTTTTGTATTCTTGTCAATGTATTTTGTCTTGAAATAAATTTTATATATAATCAAAAGATGGGGTGGTAGGGGAAGTGGAATATTCAAACGGCTTCAGAAAGAAATCTAAATATTCTTCCTTGAAGCCTTTTTATCCACTTCTCCGAGGCTATGGGACCCACAATTTACACCAGAGGTGGATATATATATATATATATATATATATATATATATATATATATATATATATATATATATATATATATATATATATATATATATATATACATATATATATATATATATATATATATATTATATATATATATATATATATATATATATATATATATATATATATATATATATATATATATAATATATATATATATATATATATATATATATATATATATATATATATATATATATATATATATATATATATATATTTTTATATTTATTTATTAACACATTGGCCGATTCCCACCAAGGCAGGGTGGCCCGAAAAGAAAAACTTTCATCATCATTCACTCCATCACTGTCTTGCCAGAAGGGTGCTCTACACTACAGTTACAAAACTGCAACATTAACACCCTCCTTCAGAGTGCCGGCACTGTACTTCCCATCTCCAGAACCCAAGTCCGGCCTGCCGGTTTCCCTGAATCCCTTCATAAATGTTACTTTGCTCACACTCCAACAGCACGTCAAGTATTAAAACCATATGCCTCCATTCACTCCTATCAAATACGCTCACACATGCTTGCTGGAAGTCCAAGCCCTCGCACACAAAACTTCCTTTACCCCCTCCCTCCAACCTTTCCTAGGCCGACCCCTACCCCGCCTTCCCTCCACTACAGATTTATACACTCTCGAAGTCACTCTGTCTCGTTCCATTCTCTCACATGTCCAAACCACCTCAACAACCCCTCCTCAGCTCTCTGGACAATCGTTTTGGTAATCCCGCACCTCCTCCTAATTTCCAAACTCCGAATTCTCTGCATTATATTCACACCACACATTGACCTCAGACATGACATCTCCACTGCCTCCAGCCTTCTCCTCGTTGCAACATTCATCACCCATGCTTCACACCCATATAAGAGCGTTGGTATAACTATACTCTCATACATTCCCTCTTTACTTCCATGGACAAGGTTCTTTGTCTCCACAGACTCTGAAGTGCTCCACTCACCCTTTTCCCCTCATCAATTCTATGATTCACCTCATCCTTCATAGACCCATCCGCCGACATGTCCACTCCCAAATATCTGAATACATTCACCTCCTCCATACTCTCTCCCTCCAATCTGATATCCAATCTTTCGTCACCTATTCTTTTTGTTATCCTCATCACCTTACTCTTTCCTATATTCACTTTCAATTTTCTTCTTTTACACACCCTACCAAATTCATCCACCAACCTCTGCAGCTTCTCTTCAGAATCTCCCAAAGCACAGTGTCATCAGCAAAAAGCAACTGTGACAACTCCCACTTTGTATTTGCTTCTTTATCTTTTAGCCCAACACCTCTTGCCAAGACCCTCGCATTCACTTCTCTTACAACCCCATCTATAAATATATTGAACAACCACGGTGACATCACCATCCTTGTCTAAGGCCCACTTTTACTGGGAAATAGTCCCCTTCCCTCCTACACACTCTAACCTGAGCCTCACTATCCTCATAAAAACTCTTCACTGCTTTCAGTAACCTTCCTCCTATAATACACCTGCAACATCTGCCACATTGCCCCCCTATCTACCCTATCATATGCCTTTTTTCCCAAAACCATAAATGCCACAAAAACATCTTTACCCTTATCCAAATACTGTTCACCTATATGTTTCACTGTAAACACTTGGTCTACACACCCCTATCTTTCCTAAAGCCCCCTTGTTCATCTGCTATCCTGCTTTCTGTTTTACTCTTAATTCTTTCAATAATAACTCTACCATACACTTTACCAGGTACACTCAACAGACTTATTCCCCTATAATTTTTGCACTCTCTTTTGTCCCCTTTGCCTTTATACAAAGGAACAATACACGCTCTCTGCCAATCCCTAGGTACCTTACCCTCTTCCATACATTTATTAAATAATAGCACCAACCACTCCAAAATTATATCCCCACCTGCTTTTAACATTTCTATCTTTATCCCATCAATCCCAGCTGCCTTACCCCCTTTCATTCTACACACTGCCTCACGAACTTCCCCTACACCCACAACTGGCTCTTCCACACTCCTACAAGATGTTATTCCTCCTTGCCCTACACACGAAATCACAGCTTCCCCGTCTTCATCAACATTTAACAAATCCTCAAAATATTCTCTCCATCTTCCCGATACCTCTAACTCTCCATTTAATAACTCTCCTCTCCTATTTTTAACTGTCAAATCCATTTGTTCTCTAGGCTTCCTCAACTTATTAATCTCATTCCAAAACTTTTCTTATTTTCAACAAAATTTGCTGATAACATCTCGCCCATCTCTCATCTGCTCTCTTTTACATTGATTCACCACTCTTTTAACCTCTCTTTTTCTCTCCATATACTCTTCCCTCCTTGCATCACTTCTACTTTGTAAAAACCTCTCATATGCTAACTTTTCTCCCTTACTACTCTCTTTACATCATCATTCCACCAATCGCTCCTCTTCCCTCCCGCACCCACTCGCCTGTAACCACAAACTTCTGCTGAACACTCTAACACTACATTTTTAAATCTACCCCATACATTTTCGACCCCATTGCCTACCTCTCACTAGCCCATCTATCCTCCAATAGTTGTTTATATCTTACCCTAACTGCCTCCTCTTTTAGTTTATAAACCTTCACCTCTCTTTTACTTACTGATTCTATTTTCCTTGTATCCCATCTACCTTTTACTCCCACTGTAGCTATAACTAAAAGTGATCTGATATATCTGTAGCCCCTCTATAAACATGTACATCCTGAAGTCTACTCAACAGTCTTTTATCTACCAATACATAGTCCAACAAACTACTGTCATTACGCCCTACATCATATCTTGTATACTTATTTATCCTCTTTTTCTTAAAATATGTATTACCTATAACTAAACCCCTTTCTATACAAAGTTCAATCAAAGGGCTCCCATTATCATTTACACCTGGCACCCCAAACTTACCTACTACACCCTCTCTGCATGTTTCTCCCACTTTAGCATTTAGGTCCCTACCACAATTACTCTCTCATTTGGTTCAAAAGTTCCTATATATATATATAGTATATATATATATTATATATATATATATATATATATATATATATATATATATATATATATATATATATATATAATATATATATATATACATATATATATATATATATATATATATATATATATATATATATATATATATGTATATATATATGAGGTCAACGACATCATAAAGAGAACCCTTGCTACAGCTGGATGCCCAGCCGAGAGAGAGCCTCGATCACTAGCAGCCAACAACGCCCACAACCCAGCAAACCGCCCCGACGGGATCACCATCTATCCTTGGAAGAATGGCAAGCTCTTAGCATGGGATTATACCTGTGTGTCGACACTGGCTGACACCTACATCCATCACAGTGTTGGGCGACAGGGAGGAGCTGCTGACCACAGAGAGGAGTACAAGATCGGCAAGTACAGGGACATAAGCCAACAGTATAAATTTGTCCCAGTGGGATCAGAGACCTTGGGAGCGTGGGGACAAAATGCAACACGTTTCCTTAAAGAACTGGGTTCCAGACTCATCGACACCACCAGGGACCCAAGGGCAGCCACGTTCATGTTCCAGCGTCTCAGCGTGGCCATCCAGAGGGGAAACGCATGCTGCATACTTGGCTCGCGTCCGGCTTCGGAGGAACTGAGGAGATTCATAATCTTTGACATATTGTACCATTGTATTCATGTTTGTGTTTTCTATAAATGTATTCTGTCTATTAATAAAGCATTTATATATATATATATATATATATATATATATATATATATATATATATATATATATATATATATATATATATATATATATATATATAGGATGGGGTCCACCTCTGGTACAAATTGTGGGACCCATAGCCTCGGAGAAGTGGATAAAAGGCTTCAAGGAAGAATATTTGGATTTCTTCCTGATGCCATTTGAATATTCCACTTCTCCTACCACCATCTTTTTTTTTTTTTTTTTACCAATAGGTATGTATTTATTACAAATATGTATATAAAGATTTATATATATATATATATATATATATATATATATATATATATATATATATATATATATATATATATATATATATATATATATATATAGCTTACTAAAAAGAAAAGAAGAAAACCATCAACCGTGAATGTGCGTGGATGTTGTGCGAATGATAAGAAAGAGATGATTGTAGGTGTTATGAATGAAAAGAAGCTGGATGTCCTGGCTTTAAGTGAGACAAAGCTGAAGGGGGTAGGAGAGTTTTAGTGGGGAGAAATAAATGGGATTAGGTCAGGGGTTTCAAATAGAGTTAGAGCTAAAGAAGGAGTGGCAATAATGTTGAATAATCAGTTATGGCAGGTAAAGAGGGAATATAAATGTATAAATTCAAGGATTATGTGGAGTAAAATAAAAGTTGGATGTGAAAAGTGGGTTATAGTAAGTGTTTATGCACCTGGAGAAGAGAGAAGTGTAGAGGAGAGAGAGAGATTTTGGGAAATGTTGAGTGAGTGTGTGGGGAGTTGTGGTTGGGGATCTTAATGCTAAAGTGGGTAAAAATGTTGTGGAGTGAGTAGTAGGTAAATTTGGGGTGTCAGGGGTAAATGTAAATGGGGAACCATTAATTGCGCTATGTGTAGAAAGAGGTTTTTTAATAAGCAATACATATTTTATGAAAAAGAGGATAAATAAATATACAAGGTATGATATAGCATGTAAGGAAAGTAGTTTGTTGGATTATGTATTGGTGGATAAAAGGTTGATGGGTAGGCTTCAGGATGTACATGTTTATAGAGAGGCAACGGATATATCGTATCATTATTTGTTTGTAGCTACAGTTAGAGTAAAAGGTAGATGGGACAAAAAGAAAATGGCAACATCAAGTAAGAGAGAGGTAAAAGTGTAAAAAACTAAAGGAGGAGGAAGTTAGGGTGAGATATAAGCAACTATTGGCAGAAAGGTGGGCTAGTGTAAGTATGAGTAGTGGGGGGGTTGAAGAGAGTTGGGATAGTTTTAAAAATGCAGTAATAGAATGTGGGGCAGAAGTTTGTGGCTATAGGAGGGTGGGTGCAGGAGGAAAGAGGAGTGAGTGGTGGAATGAAGAAGTAAAGGGTGTGATAAAAGAGAAAAAGGTAGCTTATGAGAGGTTTTTTACAAAACAGAAGTGTAAATAGAAGAGCAGAGTATATGGAGAGTAAAAGAAAGGTGAAGAGAGTGGTGAAAGAGTGCAAAAGAAGAGCGGATGACAGAATGGGAGAGGCTCTGTCAAGAAATTTTGCTGAAAAAAATTTGGAGTGAGATAAACAAGGTAAGAAAGCCTAAGGAACGAATGGATTTGTCAGTTAAAAACAGAGTAGGGGAGTTAGTAGATGGGGAGCTGGAGGTATTGGGTAGATAGCGGGAATATTTTGAGGAACTTTTAAATGTCGATGTAAAAAGGGAGGCGGTAATTTCATGTACTGGCCAGGGAGGTACAACATCGTTTAGGAGTGAAGAAGAGCAGGATGTGAGTGTGGGGGAGGTGCATGAGGCATTACGTAGAATGAAAGGGGGTAAAGCAGCTGGAACTGACTGAATCATGACAGAAATGTTAAAAGCAGGGATGATATAGTGCTGGAGGGGTTGGTATTTTTGTTTAATAAATGTATGAAAGAGGGGAAGGTACCTAGGGATTGGCAGAGAGCATGTATAGTTCCTTTATATAAAGGGAAGGGGGATAAAAGAGAGTGTAAAAATTATAGGGGAATAAGTTTACTGAGTATACCAGGTAAAGTGTATGGCAGGGTTATTATTGAAAGAATTAGAGGTAAGACAGAGAGTAGGATTGCAGATGAGCAAGGAGGCTTTAGAGTGGGTAGGAGATGTGTAGATCAAGTGTTTACAGTGAAGCATATATGTGAACAGTATTTAGACAAAGGTAGAGAAGTTTTCATTGCATTTATGGATTTAGAAAATGCATATGCTAGAGTGGATAGGGGAGCAATGTGGCAAATGTTGCAAGTGTATGGAATATGTAGTAAGTTACTGAAGGCTGTAAAGAGTTTTTATGAGGATAGTGAGTCTCAGGTTAGGGTGTGTAGGAGAGAGGGAGATTACTTCCCAGTAAAAGTAGGTATTAGACAGGGATGTGTAATGTCACCATGGTTGTTTAATATATTTATAGATGGGGATGAAAAAAAAGTAAATGCTAGGGTGTTGGGGAGAGGGGTGGAATTAAATTATAGGGAATTAAATGCAAAATGGGAGTTGGCACAGTTACTTTTTGCTGATGATACTGTGCTTATTAGAGATTCAAAAGAAAAGTTACAAAGGTTAGTGGACGAGTTTGGGAGAGTGTGCAAAGGTAGAAATTTGAAAGTGAACATAGATAAGAGTAAGGTGATGAGGGTATCAAACGATTTAAATAAAGAAAAATTGAATATCACATTGGAGAGAGGGATTATAGAAGAAGTAAATGTTTTCAGATATTTGGGAGTTGACGTGTCAGCGGATGGGTTTAGGAAGGATGAGGTTAACCATAGAATTGATGAAGGAAAAAAGGTGAGTGGTGCGTTGAGGTATATGTTGAGACAAAAAACGTTATCTATGGAGGCAAAGAAGGGAATGTACGAAAGTATAGTGGTACCAACACTCTTATATGGGTGTGAAGCATGGGTTACAAATGCTGCAGCGAGGAGGAGGCTGGAGGCAGTGGAGATGTCCTGTCTAAGGGCAATGTGTGGTGTAAATATTATGCAGAAAATTCGGAATGTGGAAATTAGGAGAAGGTGTGGAGTTACTAAAAGTATTTGTCAGAGGGCTGAAGAGGGGTTGTTGAGGTGGTTTGGTCATTTAGAGAGAATGGATCAAAGTAGAATGACTTGGAGAGCGTATAAATCTGTAGAGGAAGGAAGGCGGGGTAGGGGTCGTCCTAGAGAAGGTTGGATCGAGGGGGTAAAGGAGGTTTTGTCGGCGAGGGGCTTGGACTTCCAGCAAGCATGTGTGAGCGTGTTAGATAGGAGTGAATGGAGATGAATGGTTTTTGGGACATGACGATCTGTTGGAGTGTGAGCAGGGTAACATTTTGTGAAGGGATTCAGGGAAACCAGTTAATTGATTTAGTTGGACTTGAGTCCTGGAAATGGGAAGTACAATGCCTGCGCTTTAAAGGAGGGGTCTGAGATAGTGACAGCTGGGAGGGACTATTCTCAGCTGTCGTATCTGAGCTCCTCTGCAAAGACAGTGATTATGTATGAGTGTGGTGAAAGTGTTGAATGATGATGAAAGTATTTTATTTTTGAGGATTTTCTTTCTTTTTGGGTCACCCTGCCTTGGTGGGAGACGGCCGACTTGTTGAGAAAAAAAAAAAAAAAAAAAAAAATATATATATATATATATATATATATATATATATATATATATATATATATATATAAATCGTGCCGAATATGTTATACTTGCGATTTTGGTTTAAATTGCAACACTCTTCTTGCAGAATAACGCAAGCGAAAATTTGTGTATGCAATAATTTCGCAAAAATCATTCTGAAGCTAACGAATAAAATATATTTCAGTGTGTTTGTTTATTAATAAATTATTGTAAACTTATCTAAAATATATTTAGTTGGATTAGGCTATGTTAAATTGCGCTTGTTATAATAAGGTTAGGTAAGTTTTCTAAGGTCCTTTTGCTACAAAATTATTAATTTTAACATTAACATCAAAGGAAAAAATATATATATCTTTAAACGTATAGGAGAAAATTTTAGAAAGGACTTAATTTTAAATGAGTTCGATAGATAGATAGATACTGATGTTACTGACATATATATATATATATATATATATATATATATATATATATATATATATATATATATATATATATATATATATATATATATATATATATATATATATATATATATATATATATATATATTTATATCACATTTTTACAGTAAACAAAAGAGAAAGTGAGGACATCATCCACAAATTTCAGTAATTTTGCCTCAAAATTATGAATTTTACTTAGCACATAAATTGACAAGGACTAGGGGGAAAGGGACTTTCCAGTGATATTACAAATTATTTTGATTAGAAAGCTCAACAATAAATTCAAACTCTGCATTAATCACACAGAGTTTAATGAGATCAGTGAAAATAACATTTTCGTTTTCTTATGTCTGAAAGTTGATCTCCAGCTCTTTAGCTTCGATTTTGAATATTTATTACCTAATTAGTTTGATTTTGTTTTGGTTCTGCTTGTCTTTTATATAAATAAATGTGTTGAGAGATACGAAGAAACTCTATTGCAACTGTGCATGAATTCCTTTCAAATGTTGCTCCTAGAACTACAGTACGACTGTCGCTCTTCACTTGTGCTGTTGAGCTGCGTTACTGACACAGTTAAGCTGGTGTGGATACATATCAATGCCAGAGCCATGGTACTTGGACGAGAGAGAGAGAGAGAGAGAGAGAGAGAGAGAGAGAGAGAGAGAGAGAGAGAGAGAGAGAGAGAGAGAGAGAGAAATGAAAGGGGAGCATTAAAATGATAACCAATATAATGTGAAAATATTCGTGAATTAGTAATTAATTTTGGATAATCAAAACAATATGCTTTTGTTGTTGAAACTATATTAGTACCGTTTTTCTATATTGAGATGTGAAAAATGTACCGTTCATTCTGTTAATGTTGCGAGATGTGTGTGTGTGTGTGTGTGTGTACTTTTATTTTTTAAGTTATATCTTCTGTATAAGCTGTAAGGGAGTTAGTTAGTCTTTCTTGTGTTAAAAGTCCGGTGGATATACTGTTTCTTCCGTTAAATTTACGAAGTACTGTTCCCTCTGTTGAAACTACTAGTGGGTATCCTATTTTCTTTGTTGAAACTACTAGTGGGTATCCTTTTTTCTTTGTTGAAACTACTAGTGGGTATCCTATTACTTCTCTTTACGGGCGACTTGCATACTCTCTCCCAGAACTCTCTTGGGAAGTCTTTGCTTCTACTGCCTTCCCGGGGTACACGATTGATACCAGGGCGCTAGTCGAAAGAGCAAGCGAGAGAGCGAGCGAGAGAGAGAGCGAGAGAGAGAGAGAGTGAGAGAGAGAGAGAGAGAGAGAGAGAGAGAGAGAGAGAGAGAGAGAGAGAGAGAGAGAGAGGAGAGAAGCATTATTACCTAACTTAGAAGGTTCACAAGAAATATTTTTGAGAGTCTGAAATTCTGCTAAACTAATACTTCTGTTATCTCTTTTCAAACATTAAGAGCAAACGATTGCTTGAGATATCCCTTGTTTTGCTTGAGGTATCCCTTGTTTTGCTTGAGGTATCCCTTGTTTTGGGGAATGTCTGGAGAGCTGGTAGAGTGTTAGAGTTAGGAAGAGAGAGTGTTGATGTGTTGCAATGCGCAGAGTATCTCTTTGTACATGGGACAGACAGCAATATTGTCTATTTCTGTCTAGGGTTAAGACTTTCATGTATTATGTAGACGTTTGAGGCAAGGAGAGTAAAGCAGAAGGCTCTTTCCCTACCCTCGACTCCACTGCCGGCATAAAATAGAGAAGAAACGGCAGGGAATTTACCGGATAAATAGAAGAGGTTGGAGGGCATGAGTGGCACAAACCCCCTACTAAATTTACAGTACTGCTCCTACCTTTAATGCTTTTGTTAGTACTCCACTGCTGGCCACAGTGCTGCGTGTGCCAGTGTGCCACCACTGCTGCCCACAGTGCTGCGTGTGCCAGTGTTCCACCACTGCTGGCCACAGTGCTGCGTGTGCCAGTGTGCCACCACTGCTGGCCACAGTGCTGCGTGTGCCAGTGTGCCACCACTGCTGGCCACAGTGCTGCGTGTGCCAGTGTGCCACCACTGCTGGCCACAGTGCTGCGTGTGCCAGTGTGCCACCACTGCTGGCCACAGTGCTGCGTGTGCTAGTGATTCTGTTTCAAGATTCCGCAACCACCACCACTACATCTACTACCACAACCACCACCACTACTTCTGTCACCATAACCACCACCACTACATCTACTACCACAACCACCACCACTACCTCTGCTACCATAAGCACCACCACTACATCTACTACCACAACCACCACCACTACCTCTGCTACCATAAGCACCATTACTACATCTACTACCACAACCACCACCACTACCTCTGCTACCACAACCACCACCGCTACCTCTACTACCACAACCACCACCGCTACCTCTACTACCACAACTGTTATTACTAGCTCGTATAGCTCATTGTTTACAGTTCGTCATGATGTAGATGCTCAACAGAAGTCAGGAATCCGTTGATTACGGTCTGCCGCATCAGAGTGTCTGAGAAACTCATCGGTTCGCAAGGACTTTGTCCATCCTTTGGGTGACTAATTGCTTTATTCACCAAAATGTCGTAATTGAGAGGAGCATTTACGCCGCGACGTTTCGATCACATCTCGGACCATTGTCAAGCTACAACTGCCACAGTTTAGTGATCTGATTGCATACTCTTCACGCTTACGGCTTCAGCGGGAAGTTCCATGATGCTACAATTCTCTTTCGCAAAAAAAAAAAACTTTGCACTCTCTCGAATTGCAGCTCTTGGTATCGAAATTGTATTTCTTTGGTGTATAAGTGTATTAGTGTATGAGTGTATTAGTGTATGAGTGTATTAGTGTATGAGTGTATTAGTGTATGAGTGTATTAGTTATCTTAGAGAAGTGAATGAACTTGTATCTTAGTCTGTCTTTCCTTAAACAGGAAAGGGAAAGTGTGAGAGTGTATGCGAGTGTGGGAGAGTGTATGCGAGTGTGGGAGAGCGTATGCGAGTGTGGGAGAGTGTATACGAGTGTGGGAGAGTATCCGAGTGTGGGAGAGTATATGCGACTGTGGGAGAGTGTATGCGAGTGTGGAAGAGTGTATGCGAGTGTATGCGAGTGTAGGAGAGTGTATGTGAGTGTGGGAGAGTGTATGTGAGTGTGGGAGAGTGTATGCGAGTGTGGGAGAGTGTATGCGAGTGTGGGAGAGTGTATGCGAGTGTGGGAGAGTGTATGCGAGTGTGGGAGAGTGTATGCGAGTGTGGGAGAGTGTATGCGAGTGTGGGAGAGTGTATGAGAGTGTGGAAGAGTGTATGCGAGTGTAGGAGAGTGTATGCGAGTGTGGGAGAGTGCATGCGAGTGTTGGAGAGTGTAGGCGAGTGTGGGAGAGTGTATGCGAGTGTGGGAAGAGTGTATGCGTGTGTCAGTGAGTGTACGCGAGTGTGGGAGAGTGTATGCGAGTGTGGGAGAGTGTATGCGAGTGTGGGTGAGAGTATGCAAGTGTGGGAGAGTGTATGCGAGTGTTGGGAGTGTATGCGTGTGTGGGAGAGTGTATGCGAATGTTGGGTGATTGTGTAGACGTAAAAGTGTGGGTGCGTGTGTGTGTGTGTATTTTGTGTGTGTGTGTGTGTATTCACCTAGTTGTGGTTGCAGGGGTCAATTCATAGCTCCTGGCCCCGCCTCTTCACTGGCTGCTACTGGGTCACTCTCCCTGCGCTATGTGCTTTATCATACCTCTTCTTAAAGCTATGAATGGAACCTGCCTCCACTATATCGCTTCCCAAACTATTCCACTTCCCGACCACTCTGTGACTAAAGAAATACTTCCTAACATCCCTGTGATTCATCTGAGTCTTCAACTTCCAACTGTGTCCCCTTGTTGTTGTGTCCCATCTCTGGAACGTTCTGTCTTTGTCCACCTTGTCAATACCAGAAACAGCACCGGTTCTAGGACTGACCCCTGTGGAACCCCACTCGTCACCGGCGCCCACTCTGACACCTCGCCACGTACTATGACCCGCTGCTGTCTTCCTGACAGGTATACCCTGATCCATTGTAGTGCCTTCCCTGTTACCCCTGCCTGGTCCTCCAGCTCTGCACTAATCTCTTGTGTGGAACTGTGTCAAACGCCTTCTTACAGTCCAAGAATATGCAATCTACCAACCCCTCTCTCTCTTGTCTTACTGCTGTCACCCTGTCGTAGAACTCCAGTAGGTTTGTGACACAGGATTTCCCGTCCCTGAAACAGTGTTGGCCGTCGTTAATAAGCTCATTCCTTTCTAGGTGCTCCACCACTATTTTCCTGATTATCTTCTCTATGACCTTGCACACTATACATGTCAGTGACACTGGTCTGTAGTTTAGTGCTACGTTCCTCTCTCCTTTTTTAAAAATTGGAACTACATTTGCTGTCTTCCATACCTCAGGTAGTTGCCCTGTTAGGGGTACACATAGGTCCTCTGCTCCCTCTCTCAGGACCCATTGAGAGATGTTATCCGGACCCATCGCCTTTGAGGTATCTAGCTCACTTAGTAGCCTCTTCACTTCCTCCTCAGTTGTGTGTATTGTGTCCAGCACATGATGGTGAGTGTGTGTGTGTACTCACCTAATTGTGGTTGCAGGGATCGAGTCATGTGAGTCATGTGTATGTGTGTGTATGTATGTTTTTGTGTGTGTATATGTGTGTGTGTGTGTATGTGTGTGTACTCACCTAGTTGTTGTGGTTGCAGGGGTCGAGTCATAGCTTCTGGCCCTGCCTCTTCACTGGCCGCTACTGGGTCACTCTCCCTGCGCCATGAGCTGTATCATACCTTTTCTTAAAGCTATGAATGGAACCTGCCTCCACTACATCGCTTCCCATACTATTCAACTTCCCGACCACTCTGTGACTGAAGAAATACTTTTTAACTTCACTGTTATTCATCTGAGTCTTCAACTTCCGACTATGTCCCCTTGTTGCTGTGTCCCATCTTTTGAACATTCTGTGTGTACTCACCTAATTGTGGTTACAGAGGTCGAGTCTCAGCTCCTGGCCCCGCCTCTTCACTGACCGCTACTGGGTCCCTTCTCTCCCTGCTCCATGAGCTTTATCATACCTCGTCTTAAAGAAGGAACACTGCAGCAGGCCTACTGGCCCATGCGAGGCAAGTCCAAATCTCCAACGGCTTAAGCCAATGCCCCGACCCAGCCAGGTCAGGTTACATTCACTTAAGGAAGGAGCACTGCATCTGACCTAGCACAAGCTAGTCAGGACCAATTCACACCCAACCGCACCCACTCATATAATTGTCTAGCCGACCACCTGGTCAGCCAACCACCTGGTCAGGTCACTTCCACTTAAGGAATTAGTACAGCTACTGACCTGGTAGTACAAGCTAGTCAGGTCCAAACTCACACCCATCCACACCCACCCATGTATTTATCTAACCTATTTTTAAAACTACACAACGTCTTAGCATCTATGACGGTACTCGGGAGTTTGTTCAACTCATCCACAACTCTATTACCAAACCAGTGCTTTCCTATATCCTTCCTGAATCTGAACTTTTCCAACTTGAAACCATTGCTGAGAGTCCTGTCTTGGCTGGATATTTTCAGCACGCTATTTACATCCCCTTTATTTATTCCTGTTTTCCATTTGTACACCTCAATCATATCCTCCCTAATTCTACGCCTTTCTAGAGAGTGCATATTCAGGGCCCTCAGTCTATCCTCATAGGGAAGATTTCTGATACAAGGGATCAACTTTGTCATCCTCCTTTGTACGTTTTCCAGTGCATTTATATCCATTCTGTAATACGGTGACCAGAACTGTGCAGCATAATCTAAATGAGGCCTAACCAAAGATATATAGAGTTGAAGAACAACCTGAGGACTTCTGTTATTTATACTTCTTGATATGAAGCCAAGGATTCTGTTAGCTTTATTGCGAACACTTATGCACTGTTGTCTAGGCTTCAGATTACTTCTAACCAGAACTCCTAAATCCTTCTCGCAATCACAAGTAATAAGATCTACATTATTCAGCTTATATGTGGCATGGTTATTGTCCTGCCCAACATTTAGAACTTTGCATTTGTCTACATTAAACTGCATCTGCCACTTCTCCGATCACTGCATCAGTCTATTCAAATAATCCTGGAGTGCTCTAATGTCCTCATTTGAATGAATTGGACGGCCTATTTTGGTGTCATCAGCAAATTTACTTATGTTACTATTTATTCCCTCATCTATGTCGTTTATGTAAATTGTAAACAACAGGGGAGGGGGGGGGGCCCAAAACTGCCCTCCTTATCTGTGCATACTCGTTTCTAGCTCTACGACTAATCTCATTATTTTCCTGGGTCCTTTGCCGTCTGTACTTTTTCCATGCTCTACCACACTGAGTCTTTGCCTTCTTGCACCTTTGGGTAAACCAGGGGCTCGTCCTGGACTTAACATTTATTCTGTTGCCCTTGGGAACAAACGTTTCCTCTGCTTCCTTGCATTTTGTTGTTACGTATTCCATCATTTCGTTTACTGACTTTCACTCCATGTCTCTGTCCCACTGAATCTTCTGCAGGAAGTTCCTCATACCCGTGTAGTCCCCTCTTTTATAGTTTGGCTTATCCCTTTCAAATCCTGTTTCCCTCTACTATGTACTCAAAGCTCAGAACCATATGGTCACTGGCTCCCAGGGGCCTCTCATTTGTGATGTCTTCAATGTCTGAGCTGCTCAGGATGAACACAAGGTCCAGCCTTGCTGGTTCGTCCCTGACATGTTGGTGCATCAGGTTTTCCAGAACCACATCCATCATCTTGGCTCTCCATGTTTCTGGACCCCATGTGTACTCACCTAATTGTGGTTGCAGATGTGTGTGTGTGTGTGTGTGTGTGTGTGTGTGTGTGTGTGTTTGCGTGTGTGTGTATGTGTGTATGTGTGTGTGTGTATGTGTGTGTATGTGTGTGTGTATATGTTTATGTGTGTGTGTGTATGTATGTGTGTGTGTAAGCGTGTGTGTGTGTGTACTCACCTAATTGTACTCACCTAATTGTGGTTGGAGGTGTCGAGACTCAGCTCCTGGCCCCGCCTCTTCGCTGTCCGCTACTGGGTCTCTGCTCTCCCTGCTCCATGAGCTTTATCATACCTTGTCTTAAAACTATGTATGGTTCCCGCCTCCACTATATCGTTCTCTAGACTATTCCACTTCCTAACTACTCTATGGCTGAAGAAGTGCTTTCTAACATCCCTTTGATTCATCTGAGTCTTCAGCTTCCAGTTGTGACCCCTTGTGGCTGTGTTCCCTCTCTGGAACATCCTGTCACTATTTACCTTGTCAATTCCCCGCAGTATTTTGTATGTCGTTATCATGTCTCCTCTAACCCTTCTGTCCTCCAGTGTTGTTAGTCCTATTTCCCTCAACCTTTCTTCATAGGGCAGTCCCCTGAGTTGTGGAACTAGCCTTGTCGCAAACTTTCTCTAATTTCTTGACATGCTTAACCAGGTGGGGGTTCCAGACTGGTGCTGCATACTCTAGTATGGTCCTGACGTACACGGTGTACAGTGTCTTGAACGATTCCTTGTTAAGGTAATGGGACGCTAATCTTAGGTTTGCCAGTCGCCCATATACTGCCGCGGTTATCTGGTTGATGTGTGTTTCCGGATACGTGCTTGGCGTTATACTCACCCCATGGTCTTTCTCCTTTGGTGAGATTTGTAGCCTTTGTCCACCTAGCCTGTACTCTGTCAGCGGTCTTCTTTGCCCTTCTCCGATCTTCATGACTTTTCATTTGGTGGGGTTAAATACGAGAAGCCAGTTGCTAGACCAGATGCCAAGCTTGTCCAGGTCTCTTTGAAGTCCTGCTTGGTCTTCATCCGATGTGATTCTCCTCATTAATTTCACATCATCTGCGAACAGAGACACTTCTGAGTCTATCCCGTCCGTCATGTCGTTCACATATACCAAGAATAGCACTGGTCCTAGGACTGACCCCTGCGGTACACCGCTCGTCACAGGCGCCCATTGTGATACCTCATCACGCACCAAGACCCGTTGTTGCCTCCCTGTGAGATATTCCCTGATCCATTCCAGTGCACTTCCTGTTATACACGCTTGGTCTTCCAACTTCTTTACTAATCTCTTATGAGGAACTGAGTCGAAGGCCTTCCTGCAGTCCAGGAAAATGCAGTCAACCCACCCTTCTCTCTCTTGCCTTACTTCTGTTACTTTATCATAGAACTCCAGGAGGTTTGTTACACAGGATTTGCCTTCCCTGAATCCGTGCTGTCTGGCGTTGATTATCCTGTTCTGCTCCAGATGCTCCACCATTCTTTTCCTGGTGATTTTTTCCAAGACTTTGCACACTATACACGTAAGTGACACCGGTCTATAGTTTAGTGCCTCCTTTCTGTTTTCTTTTTTTAAAGATGGGGACTACGTTGGACTTTTTCCATATCTCAGGTAGCTACCCAGTTTCAAGGGATGTGTTGAATATTATGGTAAGTGGCACACTCAGAACCTCAGCTCCTTCCCGAAGGACCCACGGGGAGATATTGTCCGGGCCCATCGCCTTTGAGGTATCAAGGTCACTGAGTAACTGCTTCACCTCCCCCTCAGTTGTGTGTATGCCCTCCAGCACTTGATACATCCCTTGTTGGTGACACACCCCGTCCTGTCTACCCAGCTGCCTTCCTGCCTCCACTGTGAATACTTCCCTAAACCTTGAGTTGAGCTCCTCTCATACCTCTTGATCATTACTTGTGAGTTCCCCATCTTCTCTCCTCAGCCTTATCACCTGGTCCTTGACTGTTGTCTTCCTTCTGATGTGACTGTACATCAGTTTTGGGTCAGACTTGACTTTCGATGCTATGTCATTTTCGTACTGTTTCTGGGCCTCCCTCCGTACCTGTGCATACTCGTTTCTAGCTCTTCGACTAATCTCCTTGTTTGCCTGGGTTCTTTGCCTTCTGTACCTTTTCCATTCTCTGACACTCGGAGTCTTCGCCTCCCTGCACCTTTGGGTAAACCAGGGGCTCTTTCTGGTCTTCCCATTTAATCTTTTTTCTTTGGGTATAAACCGTTCCTCTGCCTCCTTGCACTTTGTCGCTACGTATTCCATCATTTCATTTACTGACTGTCCTTCCATTTCCCTTTCCCACAGAACCTCCTTCAGGAAATTCCTCATACCCATGTAATCCCCTCTTTTAAAGTCTGGTATGTCTCTTTCAGCACCTGTGTGTGTGTGTGTGTGTGTGTGTGTGTGTGTGTGTGTGTGTGTGTGTGTATGTGTGTATGTATGTGCTCACCTAGTTGTGGTTGCAAGGGTCGAGCCATAGCTTCTGGCCCCGCCTTTTCACTGGCAGCTACTGGGTCACTCTCCCTTCGTCATGAGCCTTATCATACCTCTTTTTGAAGCTATGAATGGATCCTGCCTCCACTACATCACTTCACAAGCTATTCCAATTCCTGACCACTCTGTGACTGAAGAAATACTTCCTAACATCCCTGTGATTCGTCTGAGTCTTCAACTTCCAACTGTGACCCCTTGTTGCTGTGTCCCATCTCTGGAACATTCTGTCTCTGTCCACCTTGTCAATTCCTCTCAGTATTTTATATGTCGTTATCATGTCCTCCCTATCTCTCCTGTCCTCCAGTGTCGTCAGGTCGATTTCCCTTAACCTCTCCTCGTAGGACATACCCCTTAGCTCCGGGACTAGTCTTATTGCAGACCTTTGCACTTTCTCTAGTTTCTTTATGTGCTTGGCTAGGTGTGGGTTCCAAACTGGTGCTGCATACTCCAGTATGGGCCTAACGTACACAGTGTACAGGGTCCTGAACGATTCCTTATTAAGATGTCGAAATGCTGTTCTTAGGTTTGCTAGGCGCCCGTATGCTGCAGCAGTTATTTGGTTGATGTGCGCCTCAGGAGATGTGCCTGGTGTTATACTTACCCCATGATCTTTTTTCTTGAGTGAGGTTTGTAGTCTCTGGCCCCCTAGACTGTACTCCGTCTGCGGTCTTCTTTGCCCTTCCCCAATCTTCATGACTTTGCACGTGGTGTGGTTGAACTCCGGGAGCCAATTTCTGGACCAGGCTTGCAGCCTGTCCAGATCCCTTTGTAGTTCTGCCTGGTCCTCGTCCGATTGAATTCTTCTCATCAACTTCACATAATCTGCAAACAGGGACACTTCGGAGGCTATTCCTTCCGTCATGTTGTTCACAAATACCAGAAACAGCACCTGTCCTAGGACTGACCCCTGTGGAACCCCACTCATCACATGCGCCCACTCTGACCACTTGCCACGTACCATGACTCGCTGTTGTCTTCCTGACAGTTATTCCCTGATCCATTGAAGTGCCTTCCCTGTTATCCCTGCCTGGTCCTCCAGCTTTTGCACTAATCTCTTGTGTCGAACTGTGTCAAACGCCTTCTTACAATCCAAGAATATGCATTCTACCCACATTCTGTGTGTGTGTATGTTTGTGTGTGTGTGTGTGTGTGTGTGTGTGTGTGTGTGTGTGTGTGTGTGTGTGCGAGAGTGTAGGAGAGTGCACACTGCAGTTAATTATCATCTTGTCAGAAGCAGGAAATGAAAGAGATGGAGATAACGAGACACGAAGATAGGAACTGAGAAATAAAGAAAGTCTTTATATGTAAAATATTAAAAGAGAAGACGAATATCAGTTTAGATTCACGATAATAATCGCAGAAATAATGCAAATTACATTTTCTCTACGTGATTATATACATCATCTTTTCTTGTTGCTCTCTCTCTCTCTCTCTCTCTCTCTCTCTCTACTTCATTTGCATGTTTTATAATTTCTTCTTTCGTTCCTTTACCTCTTTCCATTTACATGATGGCTTGTCATCTCTCGTTATCTATCATTATCTCTGAGTGAGTGTAAATCTTCCTCTGCATTTATTTAGCAACGTTTGAGGGAAACTTACTCTCTCTCTTCTTTCTTCTCCTCTTTCATTTCGTCTTCTGTTTCTTCTTCTTCTTCTTTTTCTTCTTCTTCTTCTTCTTCTTCTTCTTCTTCTTCTTCTTCTTCTTCTTCTTCTTCTTCTTCTTCTTCTTCTTCTCCTTCTTCTTCTTCTTCTTCTTCTTCTTCTTCTTCTTCTTCTTCTTCTTCTTCTTCTTCTTCTTCTTCTTCTTCTTCTTCTTCTTCTTCTTCTTCTTCTTCTTCTTCTCCTTCTTCTTCTTCTTCTTCTTCTTCTTCTTCTTCTTCTTCTTCTTCTTCTTCTTCTTCTTCTTCTTTTACCTCTTCATCTCCTCGGTTGTTGTTGACTTCGTCGTCATCCTCCTCCGCCTTATCCTCCTCCTCATTATCTTCCTCCTCCTTATCCTCTTTCTTCACTTCATTTTTTACCTCCTTCAACTCTTCCTCCTCTCCGACGGCACTCCTCTTCCTCCTGTCTACCAAGTGAGAATAAAAAAAAAGATTGGAACTCTCTCACTTCATTCCTATTTTCGTCAAGGGGAACGTTGCTGTGCAACAGAGGTGGCGGCTCCCTGCAGCGTCATGCACGCTCAGGCCAGCACATTTTTCACCAAATTACGATCAACAATACATCTCATAACTGACATTTTTCTCCTTATGTCACAACAAGCCAAGGAGGGGAGGGGAGGAAGGGGAATATTTCTGTGCAGCAAGCCAGGGAGTCTTGCCCCACAACAAGCCAGGGAGTCTTGCCCCCACAACAAGCCAGGGAGTCTTGCCCCCACAACAAGCCAGGAAGTCCTGCCCCACAACAAGCCAGGAAGTCTTGCCCCACAACAAGCCAGAGAGCCTTGCCCAACAACAAGCCACGGAGTCTTGCCCCACAACAAGCCAAGGAGTCTTGCCCCACAACAAGCCAGGGAGTCTTGCCCCACAACAAGCCAAGGAGTCTTGCCCCACAACAAGCCAGGGAGTCTTGCCCCACAACAAGCCAGGGAGTCTTTCCTCACAACAAGCCAGGGAGTCTTGCCCCACAACAAGCCAAAGAGTCTTGCCCCACAACAAGCCAAGGAGTCTTGCCCCACAACAAGCCAGGGAGTCTTGCCCCACAACAAGCCAGTGAGTCTTGTCCCACAACAAGCCAGGAAGTGTTGCCCCACAACAAGCCAGGGAGTCTTGCTCCACAACAAGCCAGGGAGTCTTGCCCCACAGCAAGTCAGGGAGTCTTGCTCCACAACAAGCCAGGGAGTCTTGCTCCACAACAAGCCAGGGAGTCTTGCCCCACAACAAGCCAGGGAGTCTTGTCCCACAACAAGCCAGGGAGTCTTGCCCCACAACAAGCCAGGGAGTCTTGCTCTACAACAAACCTTATCTTATTACGTTCATTTCGTGTCGAATATACTCGTCAGTTTCTTAAAGCAAGAGAATTATCTTTAATAATTACCTTTAAACAAGAGAACTATCTCTAATATTGCCCTTTTAAATCAAGAAAATTATTTTTAATATATTTAATAATTCCCTTTAAAGCAAGAGAATTATCTTTAATAATTTTCATTAAAACAAGATAACTATCTCTGATGCTGCCCCTTTAAAGCAAGAGAATTATCTTCAATAATTCCCAGTCTTTATGATGTTCCTAAAAGCAACGTGACAGCACTAGTCTTCCTTAATCGGTATATACATAAATGCACCTTCCTGGTACACGCCCTTAGGCCAGCGCAAACAGGATGATTGAACTCGTCCGTCTTTATGCAGTGAAGGAATCCATCAGTCAGCGGTAGGAGGAGTGGAGTCGGGAATTAATTTACTTCAAAGGTGAGAATTAGATGCTGAGGGATTGTACGCTGTTACCTTTTTTTTACACAGGGTTTAACGAGGTTAGGGTAAGGGTTCCTAACTTTATTTACTAGGTAGAAGCTGTTATCTACATCTTTCTCTGTCTGTCTGTCTCTCTGTCTCTCCCTCTCTTTCTCACTATCTGTCTGCCTGGCTCCCTGCCCGCCTAACTATTTTTCCCTCTCCTCGCCTCTACATCCTGCCTTCTTTCTTCCTTCCCGCCCTCCTTTCATTCCTTCTTACCTTCCTTTCTTCCCTCACTTCCTGATTTCCTCCTCCCTTCTCTCCCTCCTTTTATTCCTTCCTGTTTTACTCCTTCCTCCCTTTCACTCCTTCTTGCTATCCTCCTCCATTCCCTTCCTCCTTTCAGACCTTCTTGCCTTCTTTTCATTCCTTCACTTCCTGCATCCCTTCATCTTTCCTTTCATGCTTCTTTCCTTCCTTCCCTGCTTTCATTCCTTCCGCCCTTCCTGCCTTCCTTCATATTTTCCCTCCTTCCTTCCCACTCCCCTCCTTCCCTCCGTCTCCCTCGCCAGCTCATGCAACGACGGAACACATTACACAACTTAATGGAATTTCTCTTAAATGAGGATTGATATTATTACTCTTTGTTCTGAGGACAGAGGCGAGTGTGTTACTCTCTTTACGCTCATGTGTGCGTCTCACAACGCACAAGTGTGCGTTTCTACGTCTAATTGGAGGTCAGATATACCTTTTCCATAGTTCTGTGAAACGTAACATTTTCTCAGCCTAACCCAAACTAAGTTTAAAATATCATTAATGAGGTTTAGGGAAGGTTTTAAGGGGCGGTATTAAAAATAATTTTGTTGATTTGAAAGGGCAGTATGAGAGATAGTTCTCTTGCTTAAAAGGGAATTACACTGGTCAAAAACCAAAATGCTTCCGAGACCAGAGTAGCAATTTCCAACTAATTTTTTGTCACTGATAATGAATATCATGGTTAAAATTGTTTGTTATCTCTACTTTTCAATATAGACCTACGTGTCACAACAGGTTCCAACAGGCTTGCGGCAGTGTTTCTTACCACACTCACAGTCTAAATGACCTTCATTATTGTTCCAGCAGTCATAGAAGGTGGTTGTGCTCTCCAAGTTTATATTTTGAGGTGAAAGGTTGGTGATTTTCTTAGCCAAACACTTTTTAAACTTATAAAAAAATATTCACTGAGCAAGCTATTGATATGCATGTGAGGTTCCCACTACATCAGGAGAGACTGGCCACCTCGTCAATCATTGGAGTCTGGGATGAACAATGTTCAACATCCACCTCTCATTGAACCAAACAAAATTTTGTTACCACCACTACACATAAAAGCTATGGACAAATCCTGTCAGGGATTCAAGTATTTATCATCAAAATTCCCCTCACTGAGCGACGCTAAGCTAAGAGAGGGAGTCTTCAATGATTCCTCAGATTCGAGAGCTTCTTAAAGATGGTGACTTTGAATCAGACCTTCATGGGGAAGAGAAAGCTGCTTAGGAAGCATTGAAGTTAGTGGTGAAGGGATTTCTCGGAAACAGAAGGGAAGACAACTGTGAAGAATTGGTGGAAAACCTCATCAAGGCTTACAAGAACATGGGATGTAACATGTTACTTAAAATCCACTTTTTGGACTCACATTTAGACTTTTTTCCAGCGAACTGTGGGGCAGTTAGTGACGAACATGGTGAAAGGTTTCACCAAGATATTTCAACCATGGAAAAATGGTACCAGGGCAAATGGAGCACAAGAATGCTTGCAGACTATTGCTGGACATTGGCAAGAGATGATTCCTCTGCCCATTATAAGCGTCAAGCAAAAAGAAAGAGAATAGGTACGATTTAGAGTTTAAAACACTGACACATATTGTACGTTATAATAAAATAATAAAATATTACATGTCACGTATCTTTAAACCTATAGCCAATAAGCATTTTTTCAAGGTGATATTTGGATTCAGGACATGAAATTACATAAGAATTAACTAATCTCATTTAAGAAGCATGCAACTTTTCAAAAATTGTCGACCAGTTTTATTAAAGATAATTTTCTTGATTTAAAGGGGCAATATTAAAAACAATTCTCTCGTTTTAGAGGGAAGGATAAATGATAATTTTCCTGTTTTAAATGGAATTATTATTTAAAATAATTATCTTTCTTTAAAGGTCAGTATTACAGATAATGCTCTTGCTTTACGGGGAACCTTTAAAGATAATTTTCTTGTTTTAAAGGGAATTATTTAAGAAAATTCTTTTGCTTTAATGGGAATTATTATAGATAATTCTCTATCTTCAAAAGCGTGTTATAAAAAAATAATTATATTGTTTTTAAGAGAATTATTAAGGAAGGGGAATCATTAAAGATAATTCTCTTGTCTTAAAGGGAAGTATTTAATAAAATTCTCATGTTATAAAGGGAAGAATATGATTCCTCTTTTTTTAAAGGGAATTATTAAAGATAATTCTCTTGCTTTAAAGAGAAGTATTAAAGATAATTCTCTTGCTATAAAAGGGCAGTATAAGAGATAGTTCTCTTGCTTTAAAAAAGCCGTATTAAAGAAAATTTTCTTGCTTGAATTTAGAGATAGCGTCGAAAGCGGGAGATTAAATTGAATAAAAATTTTAATCCGGTAAGGAAAAGTATTTTTTTTAGGAATGTGGTGCATATGGAAGTGATGTGGAGGAAGTGGAGGTGATGTGGAGGAAATGGAGGTGATGTGGAGGTGATGTGGAGGCAGTGGAGGTGATGTGGATGAAGTGGAGGTGATGTGGAGACAGTGGAGGTGATGTGGATGAAGTGGAGGTGATGTTGAGGTAGTTGAGGTGATGTGGAGGCAGTGGAGGTGATGTAAAGGTGATGTGGAAGCAGTGGAGGTGTTGTTGAGGAAGTGGAGGTGATGTGGAAGCAGTGGAGGTGATGTGGAGGCAGTGGAGGTGATGTGGAGGCAGTGGAGGTGATGTGGATGAAGTGGAGGTGATGTGGAGACAGTGGAGGTGATGTGGATGAAGTAGAGGTGATGTGGAGACAGTGGAGGTGATGTGGATGAAGTAGAGGTGATGTGGAGGCACTGGAGGTGATGTGGAGGCAGTGGATGTGATGTGGATGAAGTGGAGGTGATGTGGATGAAGTGAAGGTGAGGTGGAGGAAAATAATGTGGATGTACCAACAGGTTTTTTTTAGAGAATGCCTTCGTGTGGCAGGGTGACCCGCAGGGTGATCCCCCAGACAGGGTGACCATCGTGGCAGGGTGACCATCGTGGCAGGGTGACCCACCCTGGCAAGGTGACCCACCCGGCAGTGTGACCCACCCGGCAGTGTGACCCACTCTGGCATGGTGACCCACCCGGCAGGGTGACCCACTCGGCAGGGTGACACTATGGCAGACTGACTCACCCTGGCAGGATGGCATGAGAAGCATTTTTCATATGTTAACAAGTGAGGTGTTCCCTCACTGAAGGAAGGCGACAGTTCATGCAGGGAGGTGCTACTTGGCTCAGGAAGGTGCTACTTGGCTCAGGAAGGTGCTACTTGGCTCAGTGAGGTGATATTTGGCTCAATGAAGCAACACCTGACAGAGTGATGAAAAATGTGAGTAAACTGTGTATTGGTAATTCTGATCAAACATCTTAGGCCATGCATTAAAAAGAACATAGGCTCACTGGCCCACTCCATGAATGTGACTTCAAAATCCAGCCACTAACATATATACATTTGTCAAATATATATATATATATATATATATATATATATATATATATATATATATATATATATATATATATATATATATATATGTATATATATATATATATATATATATATATATATATATATATATATATATATATATATATATATATGTGTGTGTGTGTGTGTGTTGTGCGAATGATAAGAAAGAGGTGATTGTAGATGTTATGAATGAAAAGAAGCTGGATGTCCTGGCTTTAAGTGAGACAAAGCTGAAGGGGGTAGGAGAGTTTCAGTGGGGAGAAATAAATGGGATTAGGTCAGGGGTTTCAAATAGAGTTAGAGCTAAAGAAGGAGTGGCAATAATGTTGAGTAATCAGTTATGGCAGGTAAAGAAGGAATATAAATGTATAAATTCAAGGATTATGTGGAGTAAAATAAAGGTTGGATGTGAAAAGTGGGTTATAGTAAGTGTTTATGCACCTAGAGAAGAGAGAAGTGTAGAGGAGAGAGAGATTTTGGGAAATGTTGAGTGAGTGTGTGGGGAGTTTTGAACCAAGTGAGAGAGTAATTGTGGTTGGGGATCTTAATGCTAAAATGGGTAAAAATGTTGTGGAGGGAGTAGTAGGTAAATTTGGGGTGCCAGGGGTAAATGTAAATGGGGAACCATTAATTGAGCTATGTGTAGAAAGAGGTTTGGTAATAAGTAATACATATTTTATGAAAAAGACGATAAATAAATATACAAGGTATGATATAGCACGTAAGGAAAGTAGTTTGTTGGATTATGTATTGGTGGATAAAAGGTTGATGGGTAGGCTTCAGGATGTACATGTTTATAGAGGGGCAACGGATATATCAAATCATTATTTGGTTGTAGCTACAGTTAGAGTAAAAAGGTAGATGGGACAAAAAGAAAATGGCAACAGCAAGTAAGAGAGAGGTAAAAGTGTATAAACTAAGGGAGGAGGAAGTTAGGGCGAGATATAAGGAACTATTGACAGAAACGTGGGCTACTGCAAATATGAGTAGTTGGGGGGTTGAAGAGAGTTGGGATAGTTTTAAAAATGCAGTATTAGAATGTGGGGCAGAAGTTTGTGGCTATAGGAGGTTGGGTGCAGGAGGAAAGAGGAGTGAGTGGTGGAATGAAGAAGTAAAGGGTATGATAAAAGAGAAAAAGGTAGCTTATGAGAGGTTTTTACAAAACAGAAGTGTTAATAGAAGAGCAGAGTATATGGAGAGTAAAAGAAAGGTGAAGAGAGTGCAAAAGAAGAGCGGATGAAAGAATGGGAGAGGTTCTGTCAAGAAATTTTGCTGAAAACAAGAATTTTTTTTGGAGTGAGATAAACAAGGTAAGAAAGCCTAGGGAACGAATGGATTTGTCAGTTAAAAACAGAGTAGGGGAGTTAGATGGGGAGCTGGAGGTATTAGGTAGATGGCGGGAATATTTTGAGGAACTTTTAAATGTCGATGAAAAAAGGGAGGCGGTAATTTCCTGTACTGGCCAGGGAGGTACAACATCGTTTAGGAGTGAAGAAGAGCAGGATGTGAGTGTGGGGGAGGTGCGTGAGGCATTACGTAGAATGAAAGGGGGTAAAGCAGCTGGAACTGACGGGATCATGACAGAAATGTTGAAAGCAGAGGGGGATATAGTGCTGGAGTGGTTGGTATTTTTGTTTAATAAATGTATGAAAGAGGGGAAGGTACCTAGGGATTGGCAGAGAGCATGTATAGTTCCTTTATATAAAGGGAAGGGGGATAAAAGAGAGTGTAAAAATTATAGGGGAATAAGTTTACTGAGTATTCCAGGTAAAGTATATGGCAGGGTTATTATTGAAAGAATTAGAGGTACGACAGAGAGTAGGATTGCAGATGAGCAAGGAGGCTTTAGAGTGGGTAGGGGATGTGTAGATCAAGTGTTTACAGTGAAGCATATATGTGAACAGTATTTAGATAAAGGTAGAGAAGTTTTCATTGCATTTATGGATTTAGAAAAGGCATATGATAGAGTGGATAGGGGAGCAATGTGGCAAATGTTGCAAGTGTATGGAATAGGTAGTAAGTTACTGAAGGCTGTAAAGAGTTTTTATGAGGATAGTGAGGCTCAGGTTAGGGTGTGTAGGAGAGAGGGAGATTACTTCCCGGTAAAAGTAGGTCTTAGACAGGGATGTGTAATGTCACCATGGTTGTTTAATATATTTATAGATGGGGTTGTAGAAGAAGTAAATGCTAGGGTGTTGGGGAGAGGGGTGGGATTAAATTATGGAGAATTAAATGCAAAATGGGAGTTGACACAGTTACTTTTTGCTGATGATACTGTGCTTATTGGGAGATTCTAAAGAAAAGTTGCAAAGGTTAGTGGACGAGTTTGGGAGAGTGTGTAAAGGTAGAAAGTTAAAGAGTAAGGTGATGAGGGTATCAAACGATTTAAATAAAGAAAAATTGGATATCACATTGGAGAGAGGGATTATGTTTTCAGATATTTGGGAGTTGACGTGTCAGCGGATGGGTTTATGAAGGATGAGGTTAACCATAGAATTGATGAAGGAAAAAAGGTGAGTGGTGCGTTGAGGTATCTGTGGAGACAAAAAACGTTATCCATGGAGGCAAAGAAGGGAATGTACGAAAGTATAGTGGTACCAACACTCTTATATGGGTGTGAAGCATGGGTTGCAAATGCTGCAGCGAGGAGGAGGCTGGAGGCAGTGGAGATGTCCTGTCTAAGGGCAATGTGTGGTGTAAATATTATGCAGAAAATTCGGAATGTTGAAATTAGGAGAAGGTGTGGAGTTACTAAAAGTATTTGTCAGAGAGCTGAAGAGGGGTTGTTGAGGTGGTTTGGTCATTTAGAGAGAATGGATCAAAGTAGAATGATTTGGAGAGCATATAAATCTGTAGGGAAAGGAAGGCGGGGTAGGGGTCGTCCTAGAAAAGGATGGAGGGAAGGGGTAAAGGAGGTTTTGTGGGCGAGGGGCTTGGACTTCCAGCAAGCATGTATGAGCGTGTTAGATAGGAGTGAATGGAGACGAATGGTTTTTAGGACATGACGATCTGTTGGAGTGTGAGCAGGGTAACATTTTGTGAAGGGATTCAGGGAAACCAGTTAATTGATTTAGTTGGACTTGAGTCCTGGAAATGGGAAGTACAATGCCTGCACTTTAAAGGAGGGGTCTGGGATAGTGACAGCTGGGAGGGAGTATTCTCAGCTGTCTTATCTGAGCTCCTCTGCAAAGACAGTGATTATGTATGAGTGTGGTGAAAGTGTTGAATGATTATGAAAGTATTTTCTTTTTGGGGATTTTCTTTCTTTTTGGGTCACCCTGCCTCGGTGGGAGACGGCTGACTTGTTGAAATATATATATATATATATATATATATATATATATATATATATATATATATATATATATATATATATATATATATATATATATATATATATATATATATATATATATAATATTAATTGACAATTGTTCTTTTGACAAAATGCACATTCTGTATTGTTGTGAAAAATAATTTTATCTTCATGATAATAAACAATATTCTGGTCTATGAAATTATCAAGCTTATAGATACCAGAACTCAAATTTGAAATGTTTTGCATCATGCTTAATATGAGATGATTCTACAATATTTCTTTGAACTGTACAATTACAGGGAATTAATTCTTTTGCATTAGTGCGATCTACACGATGGCCTGTGTCCCTCATATGAATGAACAAAGCATTGGATTCTTGTCCAGTAGTTACTGCATATTTATGTAATTTAACTATTGTTTTAAAACACTTACCAGTTTGTCCTAAGTGAATGTTATCACATCCTTTACCAAGGAATGGAGTATACAAAGCCCAAAGATTCCCTTGAATAATTTTGAATATTTAAGTTCTGTTTTGCAGTACTGTCTAATTTAAAGATAACTTTAACATTAAAGTATCAAGAGCCTGTGAGAGATGAGACTGTCATTATATGGTAAAAGCAACAATTTCTTAAGCTTATGTGTTAGGCTATGTCTTGTAGAACTTTTTTTTATCTATATGAAAACCTTTATCAGTAAACATTCGATAATATTGTAAGTTGGATGCAATTTCATTGATTTTTCTAACTTTACAATCGTAAAAATCATGGCTATAAATGCTAAGGCGCTCTTAGGATATGGAACCATTTTCTCTTCAAATATATATATATATATATATATATATATATATATATATATGTGTGTGTGTGTGTGTGTGTGTGTGTGTGTGTGTGTGTGTGTGTGTGTGTGTGTGTGTGTGTGTGTGTGTGGTGCCGCTTAGGTAAAATTAGTCAATTTGCAAGAACTCATTTAAAATTAAGTATCTTCAAAAATTTTCTCTTATTCGTTTAGCGATATATATTTTTTCATTTATATTAATGTAAAAATTAATAATTTTGCACCAAAAGAACCTTAGAAAACTTACCTAACCTTATTATAACAAGCTCAGTTTAATTTAGCCTATTTTATTAAATATTTTTTTATATTAATACATCGGCAGTTTCCCACCAAGGCAGGGTGGCCCGAAAAAGAAAAACTTTCATTATCGTTCACTCCATCACTGTCTTGCCAGAGGCATGCTTACACTACAGTTATAAAACTGCAACATTAATACCCCTCCTTCAGAGTGCCGTCAATGTACTTCCCATCTCCAGGAATCAAGTCCGGCCTGCCGGTTTCCCTGAATCCCTTCATAAATGTTACCTTGCTTACACTCCAATAGCACGTCAAGTCCTAAAAACCATTTGTCTTCATTTGCTTCTAACACGCTCACGCACGCTTGCTGGAAGTCCAAGCCCCTCGCACACAAAACCTCCTTTACCCCCTCCCTCCAACCTTTCCTAGGCCGACCCCTACCCCACCTTCCCTCCACTACAGATATATACACTCTCGAAGTCATTCTATTTCGTTCCTTCCTCTCTACATGTCCGAACCACCTCAACAACCCCTCCTCAGCCTCTGGATAATAGTTTTGGTAATGCTGCACCTCCTCCTAATCTCCAAACTACGGGTTCTTTGCATTATCTTCACCCCACATTGCCCTCAGACATGATATCTCCATTGCCTCCAGCCTTCTCCTTGTTGTAACATTCACAACCCATGCCTAACACCCATACAAGAGAGTTGGTATAACTATACTCTCATACATTCCCCTCTTTGCTTTCATGGATAAAGTTCTTTGTCTCCACAGACTCCTCAGTGCACCACTCACCTTTTTCCCCTCGTCATTTCTGATTCACCTCATCTTTCATAGACCCATCTGCTGACACGTCCACTCAAAAATATCTGAATTCATTCACCTCCTGCATACTCTCTCCCTCCAATCTTTCATTACCTGTTTTTATGTTATCCTCATCACATTACTCTTTCCTATATCCACTTTTAATTTCCTTCTATTACATACCCTACCAAACTCCATTAACCAACCACTGCAACTTCTCTTCAGAATCTCCCAAAAGCACAGTGTCAGCAGCAAAGAGCAACTGTGACATCTATCTCTTTTGTGTTAGATTTTTTATATTTTAATCCCACACAGACGAAGGCGAAGAGTCACAGAGCTGCTGATAGGGGCCAATATAAATGAAATACGAAGGGAGGCACTGGTCAGTGAAACTGCAAATATCGAACTTAAGCTGAAGGAATCTTACAGGAGACAAGAATCACAGGAAGAACTAAAAGCCATAAAGGAAATTGAAAAAAGAAATACTTCTTTTCTTATGCCAAATCTAAGGTAAAAACAACATCCAGTATTGGGCCCCTGCTAAGGCGGGATGGAACATACACAGATGACAGCCAAGAAATGAGTGAGATATTAAAGTCCCAGTACGACTCAGTGTTCACCGAGCCGCAAGCCAGACTAAGGGTCGACAATCAAAATGAATTATTTAAGAACGAAACCCAAAAATTCGTCATCTCAGAAATCTCGGATACTATCCTAACTCCGCAAGACGTTGAAAAGGTAATAAATGACATGCGCATGCACTCTGCCCCAGGCCCAGAATCATGGAACTCCGTGTTCATCAATAATTGCAAGAAACCCCTGTTGCGTGCCTTCACCATTCTAAGGAGAGGGAGCATGGACACAGGGGACATCACACACACTCTAAAAACAACAGACATAGCCATACTCTACAAAAGTGGCAGTAAAGCAAATTGTAAAGAACTACAGACCTATAGCACTAACATCCCATATCATAAAAATCTTTGAGAGGGTTTTAAGAAGCAAGATCGCCAACCACCTAGATACCCATCACTTACACAACCCAGGGCAACACGGGTTTAGAGTAGGTCGCTCCTGCCTGTCCCAGCTACTGGACCACTATGACAAGGTCCTTTATGCTGTAGAGGATAAATAAAACACAGATGGAGTATACACAGACTTTGCAAAAGCTTTCGACAAGTGTGACCATGGTGTAACAGCGCACAAAATGCGTGATAAAGGAATAACAGGAAAAGTTGGTAGATGGATCCATAGCTGCCTGACAAATAGAACACAAAGAGTAATAGAAAACAGAACAAAGTCCCAGGCAACTACGGTGAAAAGCTCTGTTCCACAAGGCACAGTACTCGCTCCCATTCTATTCCTCTTCCTCATTTCTGACATAGACAGAAATGTATGCCATAGCTCCGTGTTTTCCTCCATCGAAGACACCGCAAGACTCCAAGCGGACATCAACCAAATCTTCAAATAGGCCACTCAAAACAATATGAAGTTCAACGAGAAGAAATTTCAACTACTCAGATATGGAAAACTTGAGGAAATTAAAAATGTACCAGGGTATACGACAAATTCTAACCATACAATAGAGCGAAAAAGTAATGTGAAGGACCTGGAAGTGATAATGTCAGAGGATCTCGCCTTCAAAGACTATACCAATGTATCTACCACATCTGCTAGGAAAATGATAGAAGGGATAATGAGAACCTTCAAAACTAGGGATGCCAAGTCCATGATGATTCTCTTCAAATCGCTTGTTCTCTCTAGGCTGGAATACTGCTGTACACTAACGGCCCTCTTCAAGGCTGGCGACATTGCTGACCTGGAGAGTGTACAAAGAACTTTCACTGCATGCATAAGTACGATAAAGCACCTAAATTACTAGGAACGGTTGAAGGTCCTTGATCTGTATTCCCTGGAACGTAGGAGAGAGAGATACATGATAATATACATTTGGAAGGTCCTGGAGGAATTGATACCAAACCTGCACACGAAAATCACTCCCTATGAAAGCAAAATACTCGGCAGGAGATGCAACATTCCCCCAATGAAAAGCAGGGGCGCCACGAATACACTGAGAGACAACACAATAAGTGTCTGGGGCCCAAGACTGTTCAACTGCCTCCCAGCATACACAAGGGAGATTACCAATAGACCCCTGGCTGTCTTCAAGAAGGCACTGGACAGGCACCTAAAGTCAGTACCTGAATGGGCTGTGGTTTGTACGACAGTTTGCGTGCGGCCAGCAGTAACAGCCTGGTTGATCAAACCATGATCAACCATGAGGCCTGGTCTCAGACCGAGCCGCGGCAGCGTTGACCCCCGAAACCCTCTCCAGGTAAACACCTCTCCAGGTAAACACCTCTTGCCAACACCCGAGCATTCGCTTCTATTACAACTCCATATATAAATATGTTGAACAACTATGGCTACATCACGCATACCTGTCTAAGGCCTACTTTGGCTGGGAAATAATCGCCTTCTCGCCTGCATACTCTATCCTGAGCCTCACTATCCTCGTATAGACTCTTCACTGCTTTCAATAACTTACCTCCTATTCAAAACATTTGCAACATCTGCCACATTGCCCCCCTATCCACCCTATCATACACCTTTTCCAAATCCATAAATGCCACAAGAATCTCTTTACCCTTATCAAATACTCTTCACCTATATGTTTCACTGTAAACACTTGGTCTACACACACACACACACACACACACACACACACACAGTAGCGGCCAGTGAAGAGGCGGGGCCAGGAGCTATGTCTCGACCCCTGCAACCACAACTAGGTGAGTACAACTAGGTGAGTACACACACACGCCCAAGCACACACACACACACACACGCCCAAGCACACACACACACACACACACAGACACATACACACACGAGGAAATGGAAGGAATGGAGGTGTGTAGAGAAAGGGACTTCATAGTAGGTACCATCCAGTCTGGGGAGCACAAGATAATCATTGCAGTGATGTATAACCCACCACAGAACTGCAGGAGGCCAGGTGAGGAATATGATGAGAACAACAGAGCGATGGTGGACACTCTGGCGGAGGTGGCAAGAAAAGCGCACATGAGCAGAGCGAAGCTACTGGTCATGGGAGATTTCAACCACAGGGAGATCGACTGGGAGAACCAAGAACCACATGGGGGTCCAGAAACTTGGAGAGCCAAGATGATGGACGCGGTACTGGAAAACCTGATGCACCAACATGTCAGGGACACGACCAGAGTGAGAGGAGAAGATGAACCAGCAAGTCTGTACCTTGTATTCACCCTGAACAGCTCAGATATTAAAGACATAACACATGAGAGCCCACTGGGAGCCAGTGACCATATGGTGCTGAGCTTTGAGTACATTGTAGAGCTACAAGTGGAGAGGGAAAACAGTACCGTTAGAGACAAACCAGACTTTAAAAGAGGAAACTACACGAGCTTGAGGAATTTCCTGCAGGACATCCAGTGGGAAAGGGAAATGGACGGACAGACAATAAGTGAAATGATGGAATACGTAGGGGCAAAGTGCAAGGAGGCAGAGGAACGGTTTATACCCAGAGGAAAAAGATTAAACGGGAAGGCCAGAAAGAGCCCCTGGTTTACCCAAAGGTGCAGGGAGGCAAAGACCAAGAGTGTCAGAGAATGGAAAAGGTACAGAAGGCAAAGAACCCAAGTAAACAAAGAGATTAGTAGAAGAGCTAGAAACGAGATGCACAGGTAGGAGGGAAGC